>WBZZ01002006.1:0-40000 GCA_019918135.1 Paulinella micropora
GAAACGAAATGGTGCTGGGATCTGAATGTATCAAGCGGTTTTAAGAACAGCCAAATGAATACAGATCTATCATTGCTTATTCGCACCCTTGACAATCCAAACATTAAATTTTGTTGTTATTGTGATAGCAATAGGGCAATTCCAAAAAAGATTGTAGAAAAGTATCCGAACAGGGACAAGTATTATCATAAGACATGCCTTATAAAGAAATTAAAGTATTGCGAACTTTGCGGACAATTCAAAGGATTTATTAAATGTGGATGCTTGAATAAGTAAAAAAAGGAAGTTATTTTTTTTGTATAAAGATATATAAAAAATTATAATTACCTATTAAGAATAGTGTTATATACGGATATATAGAATAATTAATTTATTTTTATAAAAAGATCCGAGCGACTATATAAGATGACCGCACCGACACTGACCAATGAGCAATGGTATTGGAAACAAGAAGAAGCACTGAGAGATAAACCGCAGGACGCGGTCCTTATCAAGGGGAACAAGCAATTAACCACTGTGCCATTTCAAGAGGATTTCGTGGCATTGATTGAAAAAACGCCAGAGGAACAAAGACAATACTATGAAGTATTAATGGAAAACAAACCCCAACGAATGTTTGCCGACATTGATGGCGATGAATTATCAATCTCACGAGAAAAAATGTATGAGCGATGGAACACACTTATGGAAAATGTATTTGCTAATGTAGGCTTGAAGTATAATCCTAAAAAAGCAAGATACTTGGATGCTAGTAAGAATGGTAAAATGTCGTGCCATTTTTCTTACGATAATGGCTTGGTGTTTCAAAACTGCGAAACACAAAAAGAGTTTTGGAAATATGTTGAAGTGGTGATTGAAAAAGATTACCCCGACCTCTGTTTCACATTTGAACGGGCCGACAAGAACATTGAGTTGCGGACTATACTTGATATTTCTGTTTATAACAAAAACAGGGCTTTCCGCACTATCTATTCTCATAAAGATGGTAGTGATCGTGTTCTGCTTCCGTATTCATACACACCAAAAACAAACACCCTGAAACTGCTTCAAGATGTAGAAATAGACGATTATTTGATTATGCGACCCGATGGCGATACATTTTACAATATTAAAATTCCCGAATATACAACTTTGAAACGATATCAACATATCACATTGGAAGAAATATACGAAATCATACTCAGCAAAATATCAAATGTGAAAATTGTTGGAAAAAAAGCAGAGAATGTTTGTTTTGAAAACCATAGGGACACGAATATGTATCATAAACGGAGAAGAAAATAACAGCGACAATTGCTATGTAGTATGGAGAAGAGACGGATTGTATTTCTACTTGCATGATAGTAATTGCGAGGGCAAAGGTATAAAAATTTACGAACTATCTCCCCCCGTCGTCCGTAATATCAACACGATTGAAGATTTGCGACGACTTGCCGATGAATGTAATAATTTGGAAAAATTCACAGAGTTGATAGATACTGCTTTGGCTTGGATGAATAAATCATACACTTTTGCTAACTTAGCAAAGCCGACCATAATTGAAGAATATGTTGATTCTAAAGGTAAGCAGGTGTTCCGCTACAAGACGGAATCGGCACTGGAATCATTCTTCAAAAACAAAAGAGTAAAAACTAACTTATCAAAGGAGGACTGGATAGCACTAGGCAAAAACCCCGCCACATTGAATGTTGTTGATTTGTATAAAATGTGGACTACACACCCGAAAAGACGCGAAGTGAATGACGTGATTTTTGATCCCAAAGCATACTTTGATAATGATAAACAAGGGTTTTATAACTTGTTTAAGGGTTTTGAAATTCCAGCAGACACATTGGAAGACGTAAAATCATTCACGGCAGAAGAAGAAAAAAATGAAGCATTCTTTCAACATATCTTAAACAGATGGTGTGGAGGAAGACAGGACATATATAAAAAGGTGCTTGATATGTTTGCGAGCATTTATCAAAAGCCGTGGCAAAAACTACATTTATCATTGGTTTTAACGAGCACTGAACGAGCAGTTAAGGGTATTATTCTTGAAATATTCAAAAACATAATAGGTGCCGATTATTACTTCCAGCCGTCCGATGTTAAAGAAATATTAGGCGATTTCAATGCCCAACTCGCAAAAGCAATCGTAGTATTTATGGACGAAATGGTATGGGGTGGTGATGAAGAACGAGCGGGAACAATTAAGAAACTTGTATCAGAAAACACACTTACTCTTAAACAAAAATATTTACCAAATCTAACATTGAAAAATATGTTATTCTTGGTCCTTGCGTCAAACGAAAAATGGGTAGTGCCAGCGGGAACCACTGAGCAAAGATGGCTAGTCCTTGATGTTTCTGATGAACTAGCACTTATGAAACCAGACGAGAAAAGAAAAGTGATCACAGATATTAGATCTATTGATAGGCAACGACTGGCGAAGTTTCTTCTTGAAAGAGACCTCACCGATTTTAACGACCGCGAAACAATCATTACAAAGGGACTGCGAGAACAAAAAGTGAAATCCCTTTCAAAGTTGAGAAAGTGGTGGTTGGATTGCTTAAACTTGGGATATATTACAAACGAGTTGCCAGAAATTCATTTTGGTAAAGAGGTTTCAAAGAAAGCATTGTATGATACATATAAAGCAAATGTAAATGATCCACACACTTCACAAGTTAGTTCTGGACCAGTCTTAGAAAACTGATGCCAAATATAGTAGAAAAGAAGAAAACAATGGAAGAAGGTATAAGAATTAGATGTGTAGATTTACCAACCTTAGAAGAATGTAAAAATCAATGGAAGACTATTTATGGTGATAATGAATGGACTTTTGACGACGACAATGATGATGAATAAATAATATAAAACGGATTTTTTTTTGTTATGCTTATATATAGCATGTCAAACAAAAAAGATTATCTGAGCCAAATAGAAAAATGGACTCATTTAAGTAGCGACATAAAACTGCCAACAAGCAAATCGCTTAAAACTGATATCGTCGCATTTTATGAAAAGTATAGACCAGAACCAAAACCAGAAGGTGATAATATTGAAGTTGTATTGCCTTCTTCCGATATGATGAAAAAATTCTTTGACGAAGAACCAGAAACGACAGAAGAATTTACGCCTTTTAAAGAAAGTGATTTGAAGGAGACTGGTATTACCGAAATCAAGACCAATGTAGGAGAAGAATTAGCAAAAAAAGAATTACCAGTTTTAGAAGCACAAGAGGAGTCCGCACCGCCAAAGGAAAAGAAAACACCTATTAAAGCAAAGCGGAATCTGCCCGAGAGCGGGTATAGTTGCTATGAAATAATAACGGCACATTTGAAAGTATCAAAAGACCCGTTTAACTTCTTGTACATGAAAGTGGAAGACCGCACCATATTACAGGAGGATATGAAGAAATGGCACGAGAGTAGATACGGACATATACCACCAGACCAACGCCCTATTCTTAAATATGGTAAGTTAGATTATAAGACATTTTTCCGCGATGTCTTATCTCAACACGAGGGCAAACTCACGACATTAAAAGATATGTATGACAGGTTTCATGTGTAAGCGGCGGTTAGTGCTATGTCTCTCATCACATCAATATTAAAATATGATGGTTTAAAAGATACATAATCCGCAGATGCCGTTTTATAATATACTTCCAATGTTATTGGAGCATCCGCTGCATAATATTATGTCAATGAAACCTCATTGGTTGTATTACCTACAATTCGTATTGTTGTATTATTGGTGGTGTCCGCGGGATTTGGACAAGTCATTAACCATATCATTTTCATTTGGACTCCATATCTTTGAATTAGCCATATACAATCAAAAGACTTATACTCAATGGCGGTTGTATAATTTAGCACTTCCCTGTAAAAGTCATCAACATTTGTTCCGTCCGTTTTATGAAACCAGAACTGAAAAGTTCCTATTCCAGTCGGGGCGGGCAAATTCAAAGACCCGCGAAAAGCAACTTTAATGAAATGACCATATCCTAAATTAGATATTGTTTTGCTACCATAACCGCCAGTGCAAAGAGTAGTGAATGTGGAACTTTCCATCCACGACCTAAGATCAAGACCAACATATGCATTTTGAATGTTTCTTGTTAATGTCGGGGTAGCAGTGATTGCAATAGTTTTAGTATCTATTGACTGCTGTTCTTGCGATCGGTCGAATATATTCATATTTTTTTTAACTGTATATTCTACGATATATAAAAAATCGCTCACGATTTTGCTATATAACACAAATTGAAAATTTGTTTGCATAAAATAATTCTATTAAATCATGAATCATTTGGGCAATCCATGGACATATCATTTTTATGGCTCTGTTATAGTGGATGAGAATTTAGAAATTGATGGAGTATTATACGGCGATGACATTGAAGCAAACTCAATACAAGCAAGGACAGATGACATAACAATATCATCGCGAAATAATGACTCCTCTTTGTTGATATATGATACTGGTTATGTGTCAATCAATAACGAATACGATTTACCAATAGCGGACGGCAAAGCAAATCAAGTATTAAAAACGGACGGGTTGGGTAATACTTCATTTGCTACATTAAATTCAAGTTATATAAGCGATTTTGAACTGGATAAATTAACGGATGTAGTCATTACAGCACCAATAGCTATGAATAGTTATCTAACATATAATTCAATAAACTGGGTAAATAAAACATTTCCGATAAATGTTGATGAATTCGGCAATATTAGTATGGGCGGTAATTTGAATATAACAGGTGTAAATTTATTAAATACAAAAGATGTTGATACTTGGATATCAGAGCACGAAGACAATAATGATAAAGTGTCCGCGGATGGTTCAATTAATACACACAGCGATGTGTTAATTACAGGCACACCCACCAATAACCAACTGCTCATTTATAGCACAGGGCAATGGAGAAACACAAACTCACCTTTTCTTAGATTGGACGGTCTCGCTATGATGTTTGGAGATTTAAATATGGGAGGATTTAACATAACAAATGTCGGTAATGTTGATGGTATTGATGTTTCCGTTCTGAATAGTTCTGTGGTTAAACTAACAGGAGACCAAACAATAACAGGAAACAAAATATTTACTACTTATTTGGGTATAAAAGATTCAAATCCATTAAATACAGGTAAGTTATTCTTCAACTATAATAATAATACGGGTTCTATTTATTCGTCGGAGGTAGGTGGAGCAACGGGATATCCACTATCTATTGTTGGTTCGTCCATAACCCTCGCTTCTACCACGGGGAGTGGAATAACATTGACGGGCAATGTTTTAAATTTTAACAGCACAACAGCAATCAGCGGACTTCCAGCACCATTCTATAACGGCGATGCTTCAACAAAAGCATATACTGATACGAAACTGGCAAAGGATGGCACAACGGCTATGACGGGTAGTTTAAATATGGGCGGTTTTGCGATTACGAATGTAGGCAATGTTGATGGTGTTGATGTTTCTACTCTTGACACTTCGGTGGTTAAACTAACAGGAGACCAAACCATAGCAGGGAATAAAAAATTTACATCAACTTTAGAAGTAAGTGGTTCGTCCAATCCTACTACTTTTGATGGTATTGGCATAGCCTTTGATACAAAAATAGGAATGATTGCAGCACAAAAAACAGCAACAGCGACTTGGTATCCGATACAAATAACTGGTTCGTATGTTGAGTTATATTCAGGTAATACTTTAATTATAACCGCAACTGGAACAACATTAAGTTTGAATAACAACAAAATAACAAACTTAGCTACACCATCAGCAACAACGGACGGAGCAAACAAAAGTTATGTGGATACATTAGACGGGCAAAATGTGAAACTAACTGGAAACCAAACCATAGCAGGAATTAAGACATATAGCAGTGGTGTTGAAATAACGGGAAATTCAATAAATTCAACAACAAAAGGCACATTCATCGTTTTCAATTCTACCAGTAATATTGGGTCAATTGCTAGTTTGGATATGAAAACTGCAACATATTACAACTTTGAAATTTCTGCGAAAAAAATAAGTTTTATTATTGACAGGACGATTGTTTCGTGGTTTAATGCTACTGGCTTAGATTGTAATAGTAGTCGGATTGTTAATCTAGGAGCACCACAAAATGCGAATGAAGCGGTAAATAGACAATATCTGGATGACAATTGTGTGAAACTAACAACAGACCAAACCATAACAGGAAGTAAAACATTTAATGGGGCGAGCACTACGATAAAATATCTAACTTTAACGAACAATGCAGATTTTAATAATCAAACTATCACTAATGGTGGAAATATAACATATAATGGGGCGAGGATATTAAACCAAAATGGAGGAGATATATTCTTTTCACAGACATCAGGCGATTATCAATATTTCTTATTTACTCTAAATACTGCTACAAGTGGAACCGCGAACCAACGAGGTTATGTATTTACGAATGTAGCATTTGATGCAAAAGGAGCAGGTCTTTATATTTCAAAACTTTTGGATAATAAAAGTGCTTCGTCTGACATTGTCCGTTTTAACAATGCTGGGGGTATGCGGTTTTATGGTGCTTTGGATATGAACTCAAACAACATAACAAATGGTGGAACAATAACGGGAACTACATTAACGGCAACTGCTGGTATGACTACAACAACTTTAACGGCTAGCGGAAAGATTACGGCGAGTGGTGCTAAAATACTGCTTCATGATGTTTTCAATCAAGGAGGAAACAATACAGGTATATTCTTTTCTAGTCTTACCGACTATAACTGGGGAATGTATATGGTGTCGTCTGGGGCTAGCAAATCATTCAGTGGAGGAACAGCAGTGGCTGGTAATAATTTTAGCGCCGAAGCTATCAGATTTAGAGTTGCTAACGCGGCATCCCAAGGTTTTATATGGGAGAATTCAGGGGAACAATTGCTAATGTCGTTAAATGGAGCAGACGGATCTTTATGGACAAAAGGGTTAATAACGGCTAGTGTGGGTATATCAACAACAACATTGGCAACGAGCGACAAAATAACAACAGCACTAGGCAAACCGATAATCATAGGCAACTCAACAAAAGGAGTAGGTGCGACGGGAGGATTAGAATTGTATGGAACGGCTGGTAATATGGGAGGGGCACACTTACAGGCAATAACGACAGCGGATGCTTATCCAACATTCCAATTATTGAACTGGTCGCATGATAACATCAATTTATATTTTGATTGTTATTTTGATGGCACGAACATATTATCTTCAAACACATCATCAAATTTCCAAATAGCGAAATACTCAAACAAACTCAGTTTTAATTACAAAAATGGAGGAACACTTGGGCAAGCGATAACAATGACTGAGGCAATGAACATAAGCACAGCGGGATTGCTAACGGCAAATGCGGGAATTACATACACAGGCACACTATCATCGGCATTAGCATCAACTAATGGGGCAAATATAGCAATTCAAGGACAAACAGACGGGACGAATGCGAGAGGAATATTTGTATGGGATGCTACTGATTCAAGCTGGGGGATTTATATGTCTCAGTCTGGGAATAATAAATCATTAAGTGGAGGAACAGCGCCAGCAGGAGGAGGCGGAGGATTAACTTCTTATGCTATTAGATCTAGAGTGAATGGTTCTTCAACGAGTGGGTTCATATGGGAGAATGGTTCAAATACTGCTTTAATGTCATTAAGAGCGAGCGATGGACAATTATGGGTATTGGCTAGTCCTATCGTATATTCAGACAGGAGAAAAAAAGAAGATATAAAGGAATGCTTAGGCTTAGATTTTATTAATAAGTTAAATCCAGTCTGCTATCGTATGATTGATGATAAAAAAAATGTAGGACTGGTTTGATAGCACAGGAATTAGAAGAAATACTAACAGAAATGGATATGCTAGATTTTGGTGGTTTTATAAAAGAAACAATTATGGTTCCGTGTCCAAAGCAAAGAAAGGAATGCGAATTGAAAGGTGTGAGTGTTAATCCAGAAGATGTTAAATGTGTTGATAGTGGTGATGTCGGTTATGGTATAGGTTATTCCGAGTTTATCGCCCCGTTAATTAAAGCGGTTCAACAATTATCAGAAAAGGTAGTTAATTTAGAAAAAGAAAATAAACTTTTACTTAATATACTACAAGACCAAGCAAACCAACTAGCCGAAATCAGAGTGGCCGTTATTGATAATGTCAAATAATACAACCAGACTTCATAGACCACCACCTATTATGGATATGGATGGCGAACTAACTCCAGAATTAAAGTCTCGTGTTTTGGATATTGAACTAAAAAATGAGGAACGGAAGCAGGAGCATGAATACACCGATAGTTGGGACTGCTGTTGTATGACAAAAAAAACGGATAGCAGATTAATTAAATACTTATTTCAAATGGCGATCATAATAGCAATAATCGCATTAGCGATCGTAAAACTTTCTAATCATAATCTTGATTGTAATCAAACTAATGTGTATGTGGGGCTCATTTCGTTGATGGTAGGTATCGTTTTACCCTCTCCAAGTTCTGGGGGTGGTAAGAAGTAAATTAAAACCAAAAACAGATAAACCGAGCATATTGTCGTAGTGTATTTGACTTTTAAGATGTTTCTGTAAATTATCTTTTCTAAACAAATTGCCACATGAACATTTGATTATGGTTGAACAACGTATTTTAGTTTTTTCAATAAGATTCTCTCTATTTTGCTCATAATATTCTTTGTGTTTTTTATCTATGCGCTCTTTGTTTCGTTCGTAATGTTCTTTACCTCGTTGTGATACATAATCTTTATTTTTTTCATACCAGTTTCGCTCTTTTTGTGATACATTGTCTTTGTTTAATTCTCTATATTCTTTTTTTTTGCGTCAAATATTCTTTATTTTCTTCATAATATTCTTTGTTGGTTCTACCTGCTATTCTTTTATTAATACATTTGTCTGTTTTTCTAATCCATTCTCCTTCTCGTTTCCTCAATTGATTTACATTTTCACACTGATATTCTTCAATCAATTCAACAAAGGCATCATCATATTTGACGATTTCAAAAGAAGAAACACAATCGCATTTACCATTCATCCATCTTTTATAAACAATTTTATGAGCATAAAGTCTTTTGTATAATGGTTGAGTGGTTGAACCGATATATACCTGATCCGTTTGATACGACCTGATAGCATATATTTTACCTTGTTTATAATCTGGCATCCTTTTATATCGTTTATTATCGCTATCTTTAAATCATAAATTACCACATTCATATATATGTGTCCTGTACCAAGACGAACTATCGCTGGCACACATTAAAGGCAGTGCCTCATCAAAACTACGACACATTATTTCCGTTATTTATGAAAACACACTTAAACCCAGTATCTACACCTTGCTTTATACAATAAGCACACGATTCATTCTTTTTTTCTGAGTATCGCGAGTAAAAGTCGCAGGCAGTCCGCGACATAGCAAATCTAGATAACACGAATAGCAATATTAACAACATATATTATCCCTCTTCTTTAATTATATTTTTATAAACCGCCTCTCGTTGCTTATCTGATAGCGGTAAGCGGTAAAGGATATTTTCAGGTTTTCTAAAAATATTGGGTTTCTATTCACTAAGTTCTGAGTGATGCGGATTCGGTCAATTTCCTTCCCTAGCCTTTCCAACTCTTCAAGTTGTTGCTCGTCTTTGCTTTTTTCTTTTTTATTTTCCATCTTATATAATAGCGGATATAAAAAATGCCACGCGAAAAACCATTTTTTGCGTATTATAACGAAATTAGACGCGAACATAAGTAATTGTTGGATGAAGCAGACCAATTTTGGATTGATGACGTTAATGAAGGTATCAATAATCAAGCCCGCGAAAGGCTTAGAGCGGATAGATTGTTGGATGCTTCAACAAGAAGGGGGAATACTATGGAGGATTTAAAAGATAAGATTAGTGCGTTGGACAATAAGCAAAGTATTTATGCGAACATGAATTACCATGAACTGAAAGCGCACCTCCAAGATGACGGCGTTGATATGAAAGAATTTGAAAGAAAACACGGAACTGCCCCCATGAATAAACAAATGATTGAAATGCGAAAATTAGCAATGGCTACCGATAAATATGATATAGCGCACATAGAAGACAATATCCAGCAAATGAAGCGTGATATAGCACAATTGGTATAACAAGAATATAAAGAAGAAGACTTAAAACGATTAACCGATAAGGGCTTAACGTATATGAAAAACAAAGGCAAAGCGGACAAAACTCGCGTAATACGAAGAGAGGATAGAAAGCAAGCCGAGCAGGATTATAAGGAATGGAAAGAAAACCGAGAAGAGTGGGAGAGAAAACACCCAGATGATGCTTTAATAGAAGCACAGATAGGCGACGAACACAAGACGCTTGTGCCACGAATAGGTAATGACCCCCGAAGTGTAGAAAGATTTGTTGACGCTATTATTAGAAGCATTCAAGAGATAATTATGAGTCCCAGACTTAATAGATTACTTAACCTTGCTACAGGTGTTGGGCGATATGGTGTGAGAAGGATAGCGTGGGGGCAGATATTGCGATTAATTGCCAACAATCCACAACTACGTGTAATGAATGTTGGATTACTTGGAAGAAGAAGAGCAGATGCTCTCAATACCTTTTTGCTAGCACTAGCAAGAAATGAAGTGCCAGAGGGTTTGCCTCCGCTAATCCTCTATTGATCGCAAGCGGACAGCAATGAATAGGTGATTATGTATTAAGTGAATATGCGCACAGATTAGCCACTGGAATAGCGTCTTTAAATGCGTGGGGCGCATTTAAAACAGGCGTAGAGACTATGACGGTTCTCGGTCTTGGAAAAGCACTTAAAGAAATATATAGAACATGGTCTGCTCAACCAGATGCTCTCATTAAGTTGGAAGAAGAACGAATTCATACCGAGGGAAGTAATTATAATAGTGGGGGCACACGAGTGGAAAGCCGTCTTCAATTAGAAGATAGAACTCGTGGCAAATTTCCTTACATTCTCCCAGCAGATGCTTTGGACTTGGTTGCTTTTGAACATGATTTATTGTATGCCGTCAGGCGACAAGAATGTCCAAGACTTTGCCGATAAACGATACTTTGAAAGAATCACCAATATGAGTGATTATCTAACGAGTAATGGATTGGCTACGGCCAAAGTTGCTAAGAGTATTTTTGACAATTACAGCTCAATGTTTTCAAAAGCGGATATATCTAGAATGTCCTTAGAAGCACAGGGGAGGGCACGTGGCGGAGTATCTTTTTGGGATGCGATGAAGCTTTGGAAAACCACCAAAACCACTCCTCCAGATGCGAAGTATAATGGATTTATAGGCGATGTAGATAAAACATTGATGTCCATGATTGGTATCATGAAAAATGTGGGCAGTTTTTGACAAGGATGCGACATTTAAAGTAAATAAAGCAGTGAATTCTGCTACATTTAATAAACAATATGCGGAACTCGTTAATGGTTTTAATAAAATGGTTAAATCACAAGAAACAGCCGATGGCGTGAAAGGATATTCTCTTATCGCACCAGCAAATGAAACTACAATTAATAATTTTATAGAAAAAATAAATACACAGAGCACAAAAGATATTCCACCAAGTATAGAAAAAGATATAAATCTTAGCGTTGAAGTCCCGATCGCATACTCAGACAATATGGTAGTAGCACCCAATTTTGATTCAATCGGACTGGGCAATAACTTGGCTATACTTGATGATAAAGGCGCCCAAACGAGGCACTTAAAGGGATTTGTTAAATCGTTGAGAGAGAAAACTGGAAAGAAAATTAAACTTTCCAATTATGACGATTCAAAAGTTGGATGGGAAGAGGCCATCAAACAAGCACTAAATCAAGGTGCTAGTATGTCAGATGTAGCAGATGCAGATGATATTTTGGATAAGAGAATTTACGAAGAAATGCGGGGTAAATTAACTCAAGACCAAATGAAGCAATTGGAAGAGTTAGAGTTAAAAGATAGTCAAGTTGAAAAAACTAATCCACCGCAAGCAACACCAGCACCACAAAACATGCCACCACAAACTCAACCAACACCTGAACCCAAACCAATACCAGCACCACAGACAACATCATTTGTAGAGGAACCTGTTCAACCGCCACAGAATGATTTAAAAGAAGACCCAGATAATGCAACAACTAATGCCCAAATGGTTGATAGTATGAGAAGCATTGATAAATTGGTTGATAAGATTATGGGAAAATCTCCAGACGATGAAAGAGAAGATTTAATGGCACTTATTCGTTTTCTGATGCCAAGCGACCAAAATGGTGGAATTGGCACTTCGCAAACAAACCCACTTATTAAAGGCAACAAACAAAGACGCGATCGTGTGCTAGCAACTAAGAATGATTTTGAATTACTAGACAACACACTTTATAGCAACACAAATAATCACTTTATGTTGAATAAATACAATAGAGCCGTCATCCAGAATAGAATAAAAGAAAAAAGAGAGTTTCCAAAAATGAAACGAAATCTGACGAGAAACTTCTCAGCGGAAATCCCGCGACAAGTTCAAGCTCGCCCAGAAAGAAAGGATTTTAAACCGCTCGTCAATCCTCCAAGTAATTATGCTTTTGGTAGTCCTTACTCTCCTTATTTCTATAATTATGCTTCACCACCTCAACCATTTGGTGCCGAATATGATAATTATAAATATAATTCAAACTATTTTCAAAATCCATAATATAGTAAGAATGCCTAGATCTATACATAAAGGATTAATAGCAAACAAGTTGCCACGAAAAACACTTTTGAAGCAGAATCTGGAGAAGACCAACATAGAAAAAGCACACGAGGAATTTACTGTTGACAGGCCAGTAATAACAGAGTTAGATAGCAAAAAAACCACCCAAATTTAAGAATGACTTGGAAATACAACCAATTAAAACACAAAGAGATGGGGTTGAATTGCTTCCTATTCAAAAGGAAGGAATATTGCCAGCAATGGGGACTATGGTTATATGTGCAAGCACTGGCGGGGGGAAATCAGTTATGATTTGTAATCTACTCGCCAAAAAGAACATGTTGAAAGGTTTTTATGATAGAATAGTAGTCTTTTGCTTAAGTCCGTGCCCTATTTTAGAAGACACTCTCAAGTTAAAAAAAGAATACATAATCAAAGAAGATAGACCTGAGTTGGTGAGAGACATATTAACTAAACAAAAAGAGCTGATTAAAACTAAAGGGTTTAAGAAGGCACCGAAGATATTATTGTTATTGGATGATATCGCACAGAGTAAAACTTTTCTCAAATCAGAAGTGCTTACTGAGTTGTTTTTCGCTTCAACACATGCTAAAGTGTCAGTCTGGGTAGCAACTCAGAGTTATACTCAACTTCCACGAAGAATAAGAATTAATTGTCATTGGATGATCATTTTTAATGGAGTAAGGCGAAGCGAACTTGACAGACTGGCAGATGAATATGAAAGTCCTTTTCTCACTAAAAAAGAATTTTACAATATGGTTAAATATGCTACGGCAGAACCTTATTAATTTCTAGCAATTAACAATACTGCTAGTGATAGAACAACCCAGTTTAGAAAGAATTTCTCTACTATATTACGATTAAACAAGGATATAGATATGACAAACCTGTAAAAAATTAAATTAAATGGTTTTTTTGCCATAATATATGACATGACGGAATCAACTAAAATATACAAAACTTGCTATCATCAGGCAATCGCACTTTGGCATAAACAAAATGCACAAGGAAAATTCGTAACTATTCGTAAGGGAACGCCCGAATACTTAGCAGTAAGGAAGATAGAAGAGGATATTAAGAGTGGTAAGATTAAGTGTCAATTAAAGCCAAAAGTAAGCAAAGTAAGTAAGAAAAATGAACAACCTATTGCCAGCGGGCAACCAGACCAAGTGCCAGACGAAGCATTGAAAAGAAAGGCTCCAGACATAGCATCGGCGAATAATTCGTCTCCCGAACCAAATGCAAAACCTGTTGAAATGTCTCCAGCGCCTAAGGTTGAACAATCTCTACCGAAATCTGTCAATCCCACTCCTGTTGCTGTGCCAAAACAAACTACCACAACACCAGCAAGCAAAATAGAAGCAATAGAAGATGCTTCTAAGGAAACTCCGCCACCAACTAAGGAAGTTGCGCAAACTAATGATGTTGATGTAAATCAAGCCATAGCGGATTTAAAGAAAATGAAAGAGGAAAGAATTACACACAAGAATTTACAAATTATGAAAAAAATAATTAATGGTAATTGATAAAATAATTATTATTATATAATGATTAAAAACACACATGCCTCCAATAGATTGTCTAATGAGTTTATTAACAAACTCAACGAAGGAAACCGACCCGCGAGTGATGGGTTTCAATTGAATCAATTTGAATTGTGGAGTAGTCATGGTGCCCCATTAGTTAATCAACCATTGACCGAATTTGGCGACCTTGTCTCACATGAGAAGAGCACTATTCAAACCACATTAACAGACATTTCTGATAACAAAGATAACAAAGAAAATGCGGATGTTGTTGATTTGGACACTGCTGTTAGCAGTTTGGCTTATTTAAAGAAAGCGGTTCAAAATGATGAGGCAAGAGAGTTTCAATTGACTTCACCACAAGATACAAGACTTGACAATATACAGAAATCAGTTGATATTATTAGACAATCCGTTTCAAGTGAATAATTACTTATTTTTAAATTCTATTATTATTTTTTATTATAGGAACATTGCAAATTTTACTATCCTACAACCACAAAAAAAAATGGAAGGAAAGAATTATAAAAATACTGAGGAGTTGATGACCCTCAACAATCTCAGATATGAGTTGCCAGCAAATTTAGCACTCACCGAACAGGGAAGTATCTTTAAAAAGAACTTTGCCGATCAGCAGACTTACACCAGTTCGTCGGGAACTGAAATGATTTTTACATTGCAGGCAAGCACTGATTTTGTTTATGGAAAGAATTGCTATTTAACATTTGATATTAAGGCAGACGGGTTGGTGTCTGTTGATGGAGATAATAAGGCGGTTGCTTGTGCCATTGGTTTCCAGAACACCCCCGCAACTGCTATTTTTGAAAGATTTTTGTTGGAAAGTAAGGATGGTAGCGAACTTGAACGAGTTGAAGATTTGAACAAGATGGTGCGAAATATTCTTCCGTGGCATTATCCATTTGATTATCCCCGACAGGCACAGATGGCGGGGCAGAGAGAAAATGTTGACATTGAACAGAAAGGGGATACTACATCAATTCCATTGTAGACTTTACACTTAATGTCCCCAGTGCTGCCGCGACTGGTAATTATTTAAAAGTTTGTATTCCTCTTCATTATTTCTCGGGAGTGTTTAATGAGGAAACTCTCATTCCTCCTTCTTTGATTAGTGGTATGAGGCTTCGCTTGACATTTGCTCCGCCACAGGAAGCATTGACTATTATTGGATCTGCCACTGGTGCTATTCCTGCTGATTTTAATGGTTCCGCTTTGACTTTCACTGTATCAAATCCAGTTGTTATGTTGGAGACATTCTCTCTTGCTCCCGCCGTCCAGAGAAATATTATGGAACAGATGGGAAGCAAGGATGTGCTTCCATACACTTACGAAACATATTACAACCAAAAGGCAAATCCGGGCACTTCCGATGATTTTAATCTTCAAGTGAATAAGGCCGTTGCTCGTGCTCAGTGCTTGTATATCGTCACACAAAACGTGCTCGCTGACAATGCTAATATTGATAACCTTGGAACTGCTCAAATGCCTTATAAGCAGTATCAGTGCCGTATCGGTGATTGGTATGCTCCGCAACAAAAGATGGAACTCGGAGGAAGCACCGATACTCTGGCGGCAGTTCAACGCGGATGTGCCGAATTGTATATTAACAATCTTCAAGCGACTATGGGTATTCGCGATGCTTACATGTCTTCGTCTGTTTCTCTTGAAAACTTCCGCAAGTATTATTCTACTTCAGATAAGACGGGACTTACATCCAACTCAGGTTTTGCTACCATTATCCAGACACTCAATCAATCGCCACACATCGGAGCATCTGGTCTCGCGGTTAATAACTCACGAACTGCGGAAGTCACTCTTCGTTATGCGGCCGATTATAACGCAGATCGCGCCATCACCGCTTGGTTGAAATATGTTAAAGTCGCGTCTATCTATCCCAGTAGATGTGTCGTAAAACAATAAAAAAATTAAAAAAAAAATTAAAAATTAAAATATATTATAATATAGCAGTGTCTTTTACGATCTCCAACTTAGAAGACGAAAAGCGAACCCGCAAAAATTTCCTCCTTCGTGTCTCCTCAAGTGATAAAACAGAATCAAAATCCGCTTCTACTCACAATGGCCCTTTCGTTCTTGATCTCCCAGCAACTGGTCGTAATATTGATATAATCAGTGCTTATGTCGTAAAGAGTATCTCTATCCCAAATGTTTTCCCAAACATACCGAGTTATGCCAACACTTTCACATTGATTAAAACAACTGGATCCGCTACAAAAACGGCAATCGTAACAGAAAATCAATACACCATTGATACATTTATTACCGCTCTTCAAACTGCAATTAATTCAGCAATTACCCCAAACTCTGTAGTTATAACTTTGAACTCCGTTAATAAATTGAATTTCGCTTTCACTGGTGATACGTATGCTTTTGATTACGATAATAGCACGATTAGAGATAAGATAGGACTAACTGCCGATATCTCGGCCGCGGCGAGTAGCACAATGCAATCTGTCGTGAATTTAATAGGTGAAACGGCCGTTTATGTTCATAGTCGTGCTTTAAATCAATCTGGTTTAGTTGAAGCAAATGGTAATTTCTCTGTCGTCGGTAAATGCAATTTAGATAAGCCCTATGGAGTCCAATGTTATTTTGAATCGTCAAACGATGTTGCCGATTATGTGCCATTTAATACGACGAAAAGTTTAAGATCTATTGATATCGTTATTAGAAATGCTGGCGGTGAAGTTTTGGAGGTTCCTTTGAACTTTGAAGTTTCAATTCTTCTCAAGGCCTATCATGCTTAATAAAAAAGAAAATATAAGATATAATGACATTCATAGAAAATTTAGATACACTATTTGTTCTAATCAAAAACATCAACTTACGACGACGAGAACAACATAAACAACAAATCCCCTGCGGTGTCAATATTGACCAGTTTTACAAATATTTGAAGACAAATCACGCACAACTAACCGAAGAATTAATCAAGGATAAGGACTTTGAATATATAAAAAAAATGTCAATAGAGATAGAAAAAAAAGTTGATAAGTAAATATAATATTATATTTTATCATAAATAAAAGTATTCTTTTTTGTTTAAATCTGGTCTTCAACCCAGTTTAATGAAACATAGATATTAGCAGTCCCGCCGCTTGTATTTTGTGCGGATACGGTAAATGTCTTGCTTGGTCCTATCTTGATGTTATAATGAGACAAGTCAATATATATAGATGAATTACCAGACAATACATATGTAAATATCACACTTCCTCCCGTTCTTGTTGTCCCCGCCGTATCTACTTCGGCCAATGATGTGGCTGTATCGTAATTGGAATAAGAAGGTGTTCCTCCCAATGTGGTATTAAGAATAATTCTCGCGATACATGTTTTAGTGTCCGAATTGCTGATGCATAAATTCTCAAATTATATTATGTTGTAATTCGTTTTGTTGTTGAATGTGGCGCGGTTTCTAATAGTAAATATGGCATTCTCAGTTGATCCTACAGTTTTAACATTATCATACGATTAGTTATAGCAATAGTCCGATCAATAGTCCCTTCAACCGCCAAAAACATACTTGCTGATTTCATTACAACGGATTGGAGACTTGACGAATATGCCTTCGCGTACAAAGCAAACGCCGCCTGATCTAATGATGGAGTGGTAGCAGTGCTCGCGTATTTAATCGCATGAATTATTTCCATTCGTCCAGTTCGCGGGTTTTCAATTTTGAATGTAATTTGACCACTGCCCAGATACTGAACAACTATTTCAAACACATTCAATTTAGTAAAATCAATCGTAGGGAAGTTTCCAGTATTATTACATTTATCAACATTCCACGCATATTGACTGACCACATTTTCTACACCTCCCGCCGTTCTTACAACAGACATTCCCAAACTTGATTGTCTAAAACATAAATTGTCTGCTGGTGTGCCTATGCCAATATCGCAATTGAAACTATCTGCGACGATAGATGACGGAAACAATGCGGAAAATCTAGCAACTAAGCCCATGCCACTTCTGTATTTGGCTCGCTCAATAGTCGCAATCTGCGCAGTTGAATTACCTGAGGCGGATGTCGTTAAACCCGCCATTGAATTAGCAGACGATACCACCCCGCCGTTTGTTTCTGTTTTGTCAAAGAAACGAGTATTTATGCCATATGTGAATACATTTTGTAATACTGGCGACAGAGTAGCAGTTCTCAATTCTCCGAAGGCGGTTGTTGGTAAAGCATCTTTAATGCTATCAATATATAAAGAAGAAGATGACGATGTAGTTGATGAAGATGGTGTATTCGTGCTTTGACCAAAAAGGTTCATTTTATATTTTATATTATATAAAACATGTCAATAATAATACATGATTTACCAAGTGATATAGTTGAACACATAAGAACATTTGTTTATTCAGAAATGTCCCAGCAGAATTATAGAAAAGAATTTTGCAATATATGCGGTTTGTCTCGCACATTCCAGTCGCATCCACCTATTATAGCAGTTGATATTGATAATGTAGATGGTGTCCAGTTTTTCACAATCTGTTCTATTAATTGCTACAGACGAGAGTCTAATATTAGAGCAAGATATGGCGAACCGCCTTTAATCGTTGTTAAGTGTTAATCTTTTTGAACTTTTTGTTTATTTCTTGTGCTTCTTCTTAATGGTGCTTTTATTTCCTCTGTCGCATTTTCTTCTTGTGGTGCTTCTTTCTTCTATTTGATAAACTTATTAACAATAACGGCTCCAATCTTGCTTAATTGTCGTAGTTTAATATTTGTTATTATTCCCCCGTGGTCGTTGTAAATCTGTTCAAGCAATTTATACTTATCTTCTCTACTAGCCCTTTTGCCTAATAATTGGTATTTGCTTTCTTCTTCTCCGTTTTCGCTTTCAGTTTCATTAGTATTATTTAAATTCAGACATAAATTTATCTTTCTTCTTAACTCCTCTAATTATGTTTTAATCCCTTCTGCTTTTATTTCAGAAGGATCTAACACATTAACACACGAATAACTAAAACTAGTAAGCATATCACCATGACCAAGAACATTTGAAACCCATGTATTAAAATTCTCTAATTTCGGGTTGGCGAAATTACTTTACGACAAACTAGCATAAAGTTTCCGCAACATACTACTTTTCTGTGTATATTCCGAAAGCCAAGGGAAGATTTTAATAATTCTTTTATTTAGTTCATTATTCTTTTGTTTATCGAGCACACCTTCGTTGTTAATGATAACTGCTTTCTTTTTCTTGAAATGGTTCTGTATTGAATTTACTTGTTCTATTACGAACTGGGGAGTAAAAAGGACGACAGGTCTCTCAGTCCAATTCTTTTCTTGTCCTTCTCTTTTCTTTGCTAAATTATTAACTCGCAACCAAGAAGGTTTATCTGGTATCAACTCGTATGTGTTTTTATCAAATATTTCCACGGGCCTTGCTCCAATTGCTATCATCAAAGCAAGTAGTTTAAGATAAGGGTCATTACTTAATATCATATCGTTCATTTTAGCCATTACATCACGAACATCAATTTGTATTTTTTGTTCATTTTTGGCTTTGACATCTTTCTTATACCCCTCAACGATATCAATCCGCTCGTCTTCATTCAGATTAAAATATTTATCAAGTTTGCTCATTTCATATACCTGTTCACTTTGATAAGGTTCTATTGCTTTTTTTCTTACTTCAGAAAGTCTTTGCCTTCTACTATTCAAATTAGGATACACGATAGCATATTTTGGGTATATTACTTTTAGTGCCTCAAGTGCCTCTTCATTACTCGTTGGTGTGCTAAATAGCGATATGATAGCATTATGAAAGGCGATACTTTGTTTCAACTCACTATCATAGAAGTTGGACACAACATCATAAATTTTACTTTCAGTAGTAGCAACTCTTAACTGCCTAAAAAATTTCCTGTCATCTTCGCTCCACATCCTAGTATATAATAGACAAGTTCATATTTTTATATGTCCAAAAAAATAATAAATCGACATTACCCCTGATATGTCCCCAAATGTTGTTAAAAACCACTTGGCCAGTTGTTGTCAATAGTAGCAGTGTGAGAGAGAATATTTTTGTTTGTATTAATGAAGGCCAAGTGTCCGAGGCCACCCCCCCCGCAGGGAAAATTATTTTATGGTATATTTACTTTCGGGTAGAGACGAAAATTTTTTTTTACTTTCTTAATAAAAGTTTGGACAGGTTGGACAAGTTAAAGTTTAGTTAATAGAAAGAATAATAATATAATAATTACCGAAATTTAATAACGAAAAAGTGTCCAACCTTATAAAAATCTACTTGGACACGGCCAACCTTGGGGTTGGACACATATAAATAAGATTATTTTCCTCTCACCTGCTCTTATATTCAACCGTTGAATTATGTATTAAGTATATACAATATACATCGTATATATAATGAGTTCCACTATAGAGGAAATAAAAGCTTTTTTCAGCTCACCTGATCCAAGACAGCAACGATACAGGGAAAATAATAAAGAGAAAATCAATGAGTATAGAGCAATTTATAGACAGAATAATAAGGACAAAATTAAAGGGCATCAAAAGAAATATAGAGAAGCAAATAAGGATAAGATAAATAAACAACGAAGGGAATATTATAAGAAAAATAGAGATAAGGTTAAAGAGCAACAAAAGAAATACAGAGAAATCAATAAAGTAGTATTGGATAAATACAAAGGGGAATATCTCAAGCAGATAGAGAAAGAGAAGCAGAAAGAAACAAACCCTAATATTGAATATTTGAAATCCCTTCAATTCTGATCACATAGCAAAATAATATCGTTATGGCTGATCCGGTGCCACCAATTTTGGTCAAAAAGGATTTTTTTGCCGATTGTCCAAGGAGAAAAGCAAAAAATAAAACTCTTTTTTTCCCCTTACTCGTGTGGCTATCGCCCCCTCCCCCCAAGAACTTCGTTCGTTGCCCCCCTCCCCCATTTGTTGTGTTTGATGATCATTTATGTGTGGCGGACCTGTCCATTCGTGTATTAAATACAAGCACTAAAAAATATGGAAACACTCTTATGTTTTACAAAAACAAACCTATGTTTTACGAAAACACGCCTTTGTTTTGACAAAAATACGGAAAACAAAGCACACTAAGGCTTATTTAGACAAAATAACGACAATTTCATATATAAATGAAATTTAATATATATTTTTTATTCTAAATAATAATTGTCGTTATTTTGTCTAAATAAGCCTTAGTGTGCTTTGTTTTCCGTATTTTTGTCAAAACAAAGGTGTGTTTTCGTAAAACGTAGGTTTGTTTTTGTAAAACATAAGAGTGTTTCCATATTTTTTAGTGCTTGTATTTAATACACGAATGGACGGGTCCGCCACACATAAATGATCTATATATATACATATATATATACATATATACATATATGTATATTTATATAAATAGTCATACCCTGCCCTTGACCTCTCATCGGAACAGTAGCGTTTCCTTAGTTCGCCTCCTTCTCTATGCTATTCGTTCTCCTCGTCACTTGTATATTATCTACCTTTCTCCGAATCTGGGAACCTTATATTAATACCGCCACCATCACCCCACGCACTCAACTTTCCTTCTTTGTGAAACCTTCAAACAAAAAGCTAAACAGGCTCGATCACAAAGTCACACATCCGAACTCCGCTGGGCGCTTCTGTACAGACACGATGCAACCACCACTTTTTCTACACAAATACAACAGCGGTGGAACGCAAGCTGGCCTAGTGGCTCCACAACTTAACCGACATGGGAGTAACACCAACGAAAATAGTTACTGCGGTGTCACAAACCGAAAGAAAACGAACTCACACAGAAGTGTGCATTACTCTAGGCAAGCTTTAACTATCTATAACTCTAAGATAATTTAGTTTTCTCGCGCAGGAAAGAATGACGACGAACGTGGTAATCATAACATACTTTCCATATGACTGCAATGCGATTTCACGTAAACTGCGGAATTCGGAGATCACTGATATTAATATCGAAAGCACCCTGCGCTCGAACTGTGGCACCGGGCCGGCGCAACAATGGTGTGGGGTCCATGATCCGATGATTGATACCCTGAAACTGATGTAGGCAGCACCCCCCGGATAGCCGGCACGGTAGCCAAAAAGAACAATTTTTCCAGTATAGATTGTCTGGATCATCTGGACCGTCGTCCCAAATGATATTTTATTTCTGTACTTAGTACTAGTGATCAGACTGAGCACTTTATTAATAACGACAGGCTAAAACCGTGACTATCGTGACATTTTACCAGGCGTACTGTTTTTGACTGGCCAGTTAAATTCTTCTCTGCACGACGCCGTTTCGACTTCACTAACTAGTTTTCGATTTGAAAGTTCGTTCAGAAATGACTCTTCAAACGATCAAGTCAAAGTTCTTTTTCAACGTGAGAAAAAGTTGACTATTGTCTTTTCACCACTCTATTCAAAGTTACCTTTTCGCCTGACTCAAGTTTCCCGTAAACATGCACGTTGCGGTACATTTGTGGACAAGGAAAAAAAAGGTCAGGAAAACGTTTCCCAATATTAATTCAGTTTTAGTCAAGTAGCCGGTAGTACTTAATTTCATCTTAAGTTAGACGGATGCAATCAATTGCCTTTTTGTCACTATTACTTAATATTAGTCCTGAACTTTAGTATTTCCATACTATTACCTTTATTAAGTATTTCATCTTATTTTCTGGAATGTCTGAAGTGTAGTTCCAGTTTTGAGTAGTGACGTGTCACTTTTTCCTTCCTTTCTAAAAGGGCAATGACTAATTAAAGATTGTCTCTGCATTCAGACTTGTCTCTTTATTAATACTGTGACCGGACACTTGGCTTCACCGCCACACCCCACTAACCTCTACACGAACCGCAAAGCATGAACTGCTTAAAGGTTATGAAGCCTTGATTGGCTCGGGGTTCAGTCCGCACAACGAGACAGAGACCGTGACTTTCTCAGTAGATCCTTACCTTCCAAAACTGAGAACGGAACAGTCTTGCCCGGAGGAAAAGCCTCACCTAACAAAAAGGTGAGTACAGTGATTTCAGAGCAGAGTGGCAGAGACTCCACTCGGTTCAAAAGTTTGTTGCTTCTACCATCTACAAGGGTATGTTATTAAAAGACAATGTATTTACTGATCGGAAGTGTTTTTGGAGAAGGAGAAAAATTATAACGCTGCTTTTATTGCAATAGTAATACTATTTGTTCTTGATATACTGCCTCAGAATTAAGTTACGGGGGGGACAACAAGTGTGGAAGGAGGAGTTTTTATTTACAAAAACGAGTCTGGAGATTTATAGTTGACTCGTGTCTGGCGTATGCGTTTTATATATCCACTGCACCGTCTATCCGTGGGTTAATGCACTTAGTTGCGACACCCCGTAGCGTTTGTGCAGAAAAGAAATCAGCAATTATATGACGAAAATATTGCATATTTCCGTCAAAAAACGGGAAGGGGTACTGTAGGCATCACCCCCCGGATAGCCGGTAAAAAGTACCCTTTTTCTGGTGTCAGGTGCACCTAGTTTTTTCCCATTATTTTCAATATCGTTTGGCCGGATTTGACCTAATGCCATTTTAACCTTGGTCTGTTGCCGTTTTCTTTTCGGCTTCACTGAGCTAATATAACGAGACATCATTCTCTTTTGGGGATTTGTGTCTGGTTGTATTACCGACTTTTTATTGAGCTATCTTCGGGGATTGTAACATGAGTCGGATCCCCAAACGTGGCTTTAGATACCCAAAAGTGGCAAACCGGTTAAGGGTTAATGAAGGCCAAGTGTCCGAGGCCAACCCCCCCGCGGGGAAAATTATTTTATGGTATATTTACTTTCGGGTAGAGACGAAAATTTTTTTTTACTTTCTTAATAAAAGGTTGGACAGGTTGGACAAGTTAAAATTTAGTTAATAGAAAGAATAATAATATAATAATTACCGAAATTTAATAACGAAAAAGTGTCCAACCTTATAAAAATCTACTTGGACACGGCCAACCTTGGGGTTGGACACATATAAATAAGATTATTTTCCTCTCACCTGCTCTTATATTCAACCGTTGAATTATGTATTAAGTATATACAATATACATCGTATATATAATGAGTTCCACTATAGAGGAAATAAAAGCTTTTTTCAGCTCACCTGATCCAAGACAGCAACGATACAGGGAAAATAATAAAGAGAAAATCAATGAGTATAGAGCAATTTATAGACAGAATAATAAGGACAAAATTAAAGGGCATCAAAAGAAATATAGAGAAGCAAATAAGGATAAGATAAATAAACAACGAAGGGAATATTATAAGAAAAATAGAGATAAGGTTAAAGAGCAACAAAAGAAATACAGAGAAATCAATAAAGTAGTATTGGATAAATACAAAGGGGAATATCTCAAGCAGATAGAGAAAGAGAAGCAGAAAGAAACAAACCCTAATATTGAATATTTGAAATCCCTTCAATTCTGATCACATAGCAAAATAATATCGTTATGGCTGATCCGGTGCCACCAATTTTGGTCAAAAAGGATTTTTTTGCCGATTGTCCAAGGAGAAAAGCAAAAAATAAAACTCTTTTTTTCCCCTTACTCGTGTGGCTATCGCCCCCTCCCCCCAAGAACTTCGTTCGTTGCCCCCCTCCCCCATTTGTTGTGTTTGATGATCATTTATGTGTGGCGGACCTGTCCATTCGTGTATTAAATACAAGCACTAAAAAATATGGAAACACTCTTATGTTTTACAAAAACAAACCTATGTTTTACGAAAACACGCCTTTGTTTTGACAAAAATACGGAAAACAAAGCACACTAAGGCTTATTTAGACAAAATAACGACAATTTCATATATAAATGAAATTTAATATATATTTTTTATTCTAAATAATAATTGTCGTTATTTTGTCTAAATAAGCCTTAGTGTGCTTTGTTTTCCGTATTTTTGTCAAAACAAAGGTGTGTTTTCGTAAAACGTAGGTTTGTTTTTGTAAAACATAAGAGTGTTTCCATATTTTTTAGTGCTTGTATTTAATACACGAATGGACGGGTCCGCCACACATAAATGATCTATATATATACATATATATATACATATATACATATATGTATATTTATATAAATAGTCATACCCTGCCCTTGACCTCTCATCGGAACAGTAGCGTTTCCTTAGTTCGCCTCCTTCTCTATGCTATTCGTTCTCCTCGTCACTTGTATATTATCTACCTTTCTCCGAATCTGGGAACCTTATATTAATACCGCCACCATCACCCCACGCACTCAACTTTCCTTCTTTGTGAAACCTTCAAACAAAAAGCTAAACAGGCTCGATCACAAAGTCACACATCCGAACTCCGCTGGGCGCTTCTGTACAGACACGATGCAACCACCACTTTTTCTACACAAATACAACAGCGGTGGAACGCAAGCTGGCCTAGTGGCTCCACAACTTAACCGACATGGGAGTAACACCAACGAAAATAGTTACTGCGGTGTCACAAACCGAAAGAAAACGAACTCACACAGAAGTGTGCATTACTCTAGGCAAGCTTTAACTATCTATAACTCTAAGATAATTTAGTTTTCTCGCGCAGGAAAGAATGACGACGAACGTGGTAATCATAACATACTTTCCATATGACTGCAATGCGATTTCACGTAAACTGCGGAATTCGGAGATCACTGATATTAATATCGAAAGCACCCTGCGCTCGAACTGTGGCACCGGGCCGGCGCAACAATGGTGTGGGGTCCATGATCCGATGATTGATACCCTGAAACTGATGTAGGCAGCACCCCCCGGATAGCCGGCACGGTAGCCAAAAAGAACAATTTTTCCAGTATAGATTGTCTGGATCATCTGGACCGTCGTCCCAAATGATATTTTATTTCTGTACTTAGTACTAGTGATCAGACTGAGCACTTTATTAATAACGACAGGCTAAAACCGTGACTATCGTGACATTTTACCAGGCGTACTGTTTTTGACTGGCCAGTTAAATTCTTCTCTGCACGACGCCGTTTCGACTTCACTAACTAGTTTTCGATTTGAAAGTTCGTTCAGAAATGACTCTTCAAACGATCAAGTCAAAGTTCTTTTTCAACGTGAGAAAAAGTTGACTATTGTCTTTTCACCACTCTATTCAAAGTTACCTTTTCGCCTGACTCAAGTTTCCCGTAAACATGCACGTTGCGGTACATTTGTGGACAAGGAAAAAAAAGGTCAGGAAAACGTTTCCCAATATTAATTCAGTTTTAGTCAAGTAGCCGGTAGTACTTAATTTCATCTTAAGTTAGACGGATGCAATCAATTGCCTTTTTGTCACTATTACTTAATATTAGTCCTGAACTTTAGTATTTCCATACTATTACCTTTATTAAGTATTTCATCTTATTTTCTGGAATGTCTGAAGTGTAGTTCCAGTTTTGAGTAGTGACGTGTCACTTTTTCCTTCCTTTCTAAAAGGGCAATGACTAATTAAAGATTGTCTCTGCATTCAGACTTGTCTCTTTATTAATACTGTGACCGGACACTTGGCTTCACCGCCACACCCCACTAACCTCTACACGAACCGCAAAGCATGAACTGCTTAAAGGTTATGAAGCCTTGATTGGCTCGGGGTTCAGTCCGCACAACGAGACAGAGACCGTGACTTTCTCAGTAGATCCTTACCTTCCAAAACTGAGAACGGAACAGTCTTGCCCGGAGGAAAAGCCTCACCTAACAAAAAGGTGAGTACAGTGATTTCAGAGCAGAGTGGCAGAGACTCCACTCGGTTCAAAAGTTTGTTGCTTCTACCATCTAGACCATGACCTCAATTGAGATAACGCTGCAAGACAGCGAAAGTCAATTTAAAAAGGGCAAAGAAGCCCACATTTTATCCCTCCTTACCAGTAGGAGTTAGCGTAAGGTCGAAGGGGTCATAGGTACAGGAAGGTAGACACATACGTACATTCAGCTAGATGATGTCAGCAGTCGAATAATTTTTCTTTCTCTTCTCTTACGTCTAATGGATAGACAGATAATAACAGAATAGTTCAGTCTAATGAGAGATTGAGAACGGATAGAGCAGTGGGATAGAGTAGCGTCTCACTTCGTGTGTGATTAGTGTAGGTTCTCTCTCTCGAAAAGAGCTAAGGAGCATTTGAAAAGAGCCATTGAGTAGGCCATTCTTTAGAGTGCCCGTTAGGATGACCCCAGAGACTAAGGCACATGTAAGAGCCGAGGGGCGAGTATTTGCGTGATAACTGCGTCATATCTTGATTGTTGTTGTCGTTTATGTTAATGGCTTCATGACCATGCACATATATATTTTTACCACCTTAGCAAGTATAGGAGGTAAAAAGGGGGGTGAGTAGTGTGAGAAAGGCGAGCGCGAGTGAGCAAGTAAGTGCGAGCGAGCAAGGCAAGTGAGGACGAGAGAGCGCGAGTGAGAAGCATGCGAGGGCGAGCAATAGTTGTGTACAGAGCTGGGGGGGTGCATAGCTACAGCGAATATAGCAATAGCTGATGATGTTAGTCATAGAGATATTAGCTGTTGACAGGCGAAGTCAAATTAGCTAATAGCCCGTAAAGCCTAGAGTGCGATGGTAGGCTGAGCGGAGGCTATGGAAGGACTATGATAGCATATGATCATAGAGCTCGGGGGGTGTGTGATAGCGTGAGCGATCTAGTGAGCGTCAGAGTTAGTGACTGTGGAGAGCGTCTAATATGTCTTTGTCATCATTTCGTGTCGTTTAATTCTTTCTCTTTTTCTATACATACGAGGAGATGACGAAATAGGGAGTTGATCGGCCCTTGGGCTGCCCTTTCTGATCCTCACACAAATTTTTTCTAAAGTTAGCAATCATACTAATCTACATTGTGTACTGTTTGGTTTTGTTACACTGTCTGATATATGATTGATTTTGCGTTGTTTGTTGCTTTTTGCTTCATATGCTTATCATATTTATACATGTGTGTTACTTGAACATATTGCTGATGTATGAGCCGTCCTAGAGCCATGGACAACAATAATAATTCTAATGAAGCTATACCAGTGGAAATCCATTTTCTTAACTTCTTCGTTATGAAATTCGGATTTCGGGGGGTGCGTTGTTCCCAATATTAGAATTATTAATTCAGTTTTAGTCAAGTAGCCGGTAGTACTTATAATTTCATCTTAAGTTAGACGGATGCAATCAATTGCCTTTTGTCACTATTACTTAATATTAGTCCTGAACTTTAGTATTTCCATACTATTACCTTTATTAAGTATTTCATCTTATTTTCTGGAATGTCTGAAGTGTAGTTCCAGTTTTGAGTAGTGACGTGTCACTTTTTCCTTCCTTTCTAAAAGGGCAATGACTAATTAAAGATTGTCACTGCATTCAGACTTGTCTCTTTATTAATACTGTGACCGGACACTTGGCTTCACCGCCACACCCCACTAACCTCTACACGAACCGCAAAGCATGAACTGCTTAAAGGAAAAATGAGCTAATAAGCCCACAGTCACAACCGTGGGAACCTTTTTCCCAAGAACTTGAGCAACTTACTATGATGATTCCTGGACACTTGAACTATAACATATTGTATGTAGTTAGCTGCTTATCACTGAAATGCAAATAAAGTTCTATTTTTTTTGTGAAATATAATATTGATACTAATGATTTTAATATTGAACTTCAATGTGGCAAAAGGATTCAGTTACATGAAATTTAGTGACAGCCGGAGGCTCACCCTCAGTGCGCAAGACCGGCCGGCGATCATCAAGGCAAGGCTGCAAACGAGGTTTTTTTGAAGTGAAACGTTTGCATCATAGTTCTTTATTATTCGAGCTGCCCGGCTGGAGACTCCCAACACGTTTACAGGACTTTTCCGTGATTATCTGGTATTTTCAACCTCAAGATGTAATTCAGATGTAATTGAGATGTAATTGAGACGCACAAATCTTTCCTAAGGTTTTCTTTGAGTTAGATGTTGTCATGCAAGGTTCTGTTATAGGTTTGTGTTCGGCAGATATATTTGAGGATACTTCAGGTTACGACGCGGATGAATGTCATCACTTAAAAGCTCGAGACAGGGTTTTCAGACGAAGGAGGAGGAGGAGGAGGGGGGGGGGGGGGGGGGAGGGTGTAGAGAAGAAGAAGAAGAAGAAGAAGAAGAAGAAGAAGAAGAAGAAGAAGAAGAAGAAGAAGAGGAAGGTGTCCAACAAGTGGGCATCCGCAGTTATGTTCTAATATCTTAGTAGCTATAACCACACCACAATTGAGCGACCGCTTGAAAGAGTTGCGCCAAGCCTGCTTCCAGTCTGCTATTCCGTCTGATGCAAACATTCTTCCGTTCACCACCTCATAGTGAGGTTGGGTGAATGCAGAAAGAACTTACTATTCTCGCCACTTTGCACGCCCCTCACAGTCTTGCCGGGCCACCTCGACCATAGAATACGTTGAGCTTTGCTTAGAATAGTAATATCCTACGTTTAGACTCTCTTATTCAATCGCTTGGCCACACTCTTGCGCACAAAGTCCGCAAATAGCTCGTTGTCCTCCACCTCCACCCGCCGCGCAAAACTGACCACCTGCAGCACAAGGCGATCCAACAGCAACAAGGCGATGCAGCAGCGATAACTATCCAACAATCATGACTACCATGATGATAGCAAAAGTAGAACCTCGCTAGTTCTAGCACTCGTACTAGAATAATAACAACAACAAGGATGACGACGACAAAAAACAACAATGCTACTACTACTACTACTACTACTACTACTACTACTACTACTACTACTACTACTACTATCTACTACTACTTCTACTACTACTACTACTACTACTACTACTACTACTACTGCTGCTGCTACTGCTGCTACTACTACTGCAACTACTACTACTACTACTACTACTACTACTACTACTACTACTACTACTACTACTACTATTTATGATAACATGATGACATAATAATATGATAACGATGATAACGATGATAACAGTAATAGCAGAAACAACAATGAATTGTAGACCAAACCATGCTGACAGTGATATTTTATACATAAATATACATACGTATGTGTAAAGACAAGAAGGAACAAGAAACACGAAATAAACACAAAAAGGGGGAGATGGGGGCCCGGGAGGGGGGGGGGGGGGGGGGGAGGGGAGGAAGGGGGGAAACAGAAAGAGGAAAGAAGGAAACTAAGGAGCGAAGAGAACAACAACAAGTAATTAAAAATAAAAAAAGGGGGGGGGGAAGAAAAGAAGGAAGGAAGGTAGGTAGGTAGGAAGGAAGGAAGGAAGGAAGGGAGGAGGGAGGGAGGGAGGAAGGAAGGAATGAAGGAAGGAAGGAAGGAAGGAAGGAAGGAAAGTCGACCTCATCGATCAGTCGCCGATATTCATCGAGGTCCGCATGCGAGCGGCCGCAGCCTTCACAGTGAGTACCCCCAACCGTGCAATTTCCACGACACAGACCTAGTGCAGGTACATTGGTATGCTTGTTGTAGTTACTTCGTTGGGAGTTCTAGTTGTGACCGGAATCAACATAATAAACATTTCAAAAAGAGGAAAGAGAGAGAGGGAGAGAGAGAGAGAGCATCTTGAAGAAGAGAGAAGAGAGGCCTGGAGAGAAATAGAGAGAGAGAGAGAGAGAGACCAAAGCCCATGCTGCGAGGCAGACAGTTAAACTAGACTGGGTACTGGAAGGCGTTAATCCAGGCCGAAGTGTACCTAACCGAACATGCTCGCTGCAGGGGCCACGATTTGCAACAGCATCCCTCCCTCCTCTCCATTGCAACCACCCCCCCCCCCCCCCACCCCCCCAACCACACACACACACACACCCGCCCCGCCCCCCTATTCGCTCTCTTCTTTGCGCGCGCACACGTATTATATGTATGTACATATGTATACCCAGATTCCGAGCTTTGGGTACTTTCAATAAAAGCTTGCGAACGCACGCACTTATGTATGTATGTATGTATGTATGTATGTATGTATGTATGTATGTATATATGTATGTATGTATGTATGTATGCATGTATGTATGTATGTATGTATGTATGTATGTTGTATGTATGTATGTATGTATGTATGTAGTATGTGTGTAGGTATGTATGTATGCATGCATGTATGTATGTATGTATGTATGTATGTATATATGTGTATATGTATGTTATGCATGTATGTATGTGTGTATGTATGTGTATGTATGTGTGTGTGTGTGTGTATGTATGTATGTATGTATGTATGTATGTTCTATGTATGTATGTATGTATGTATGTATGTATGTATGTATGTATGTATGTATACATGTATGTATGTATGTATGTATGTATGTATGCGTGTGTGTACGTATTCATGCATGCATCTATTTATGTATGTATGTATGTATGTATGTATGTATGTATGTATGTACTTGTACTTGTATGTACTTGTACTTGTATGTACTTGTATGCACTTCTATGCGCTTGTGTGTACTTGTGTGTACTTGTCTATACTTGTCTGCTTGTATGTACTTGTATGTACTTGTTTGTTCTTGTATGCACTTGTATGTCTTGTCTGTACGTGTCTGTACTTGTACTGTACTGTACTGCAATATAATGTAATGTAATGTAATGTAATGTAACGTAATGTAACGTAATGTAATGTAATAATGTAATGTAATGTAATGTAAAGTAATGTAAAGTAATGTAAAGTAATGTAATGCAGTGTAATGTAATGCAATGTAATGTAATGTCATGTCATGTCATGTAATGTAATGTAATGTCATGTAATTTACTGTAATGAGAAGCCTATGAGATCTGTAATGTAATGTAATTTAATGTGATGTATGTATGTCATTCTGCTTTTCTTAATTTCTTTTCTTTCCTTTTGTTTCTGTTTATGTTTAACCACCACCTCTACCTCTTTTAATCGCCTTTCTTTTTAATCACGCCATCCTGTCTTGCTTGAGACTATGTTTAGTGCTTCATTTCCTTGGCAAGGGTTTTTTTTTTTGTTTTGTTTTTTTTTTTTTTTTTTTTTTTTGTTTGTTTGTTTGTTTGTTTGTTTATTTGTTTGTTTTATACACAGTAAGCAAGGTTGAATGGTAAAAAAGAAAGGGGTAAAGACGTAAAAACAAACTATAGCAGAGATCAGACGCAACTAACGCAGGGCGGAAGTGAGGTCGATTGACAGTGAGACAGTTCTTAAGGAAACTGTAGCACCTAACGCAATTCACTCGCACCCATAGGCTATCTTCTTCTTTTTTTTTTGTTTGTTTGTTTGTTTTTTCTTTCTTCTAGCAATGACCTTGGAAACAATATGAGAGTGTACGTATTTCTATTGATATGCACCAATATTAGATTCAGACTATTTGTATGTCGTTGTATGTTTAGTGCTTTATTTCCTTGGTGTGCCTATTTTTTTTTTTTAATAATTTTTTTTACACAGTAAACAAGGTTGAATGGTAAAAAAGAAAGGGGTAAAGACTAAAAACAAGTAATCATGCGGTCTTGTCCTAAGCAACATCAGTGCAGGTCCTAAAGGAAAACTGGAACTAAGGTTCAACAGTTTGGCTCCTTGGACATAATAATAAGAGAGAGAGGAAAGAAAAAGAAAAACAAGAAGAAAAAAAACAAAAATAAAATTGGAAACAAAGAAAGCAAAGAAAGAACAAGAAAACAGAAAGATAGACACAAATAGACAAACCAGACAAGGGCAGGGGAGACAGCACAAGAAGGCAAGGGCAGAATGCAGAGATCAGACACAACTAACGCAGGGCGCAAGTGAGGTCGATGGACAGTGAGACAGTCCTTAAGGAAACTGTAGCACCTAACGCAATTCACTCCACCCATAGGCTATCGTAACCAGGAGGGTTGGTGCAGAGCGTAGTAAGGCTCGACGTGGCGATTGCTCGCGACACGAATATGCCGAGTGCTGCAATTATCCGTAAGGAAACAGCAAGACAAGATCACAAGACATCTCGTTATGACTTCCACAAAGCCCCGTCAATTACCGAACGATCGCGGGATATATAAAGGAACGAGAAATGACAGGCTCAGTCCTGGAAATCTTACAGACATGCAGCCCCAAGCAAGTCGAGCCAAACCACTCCGCACACAACCCCCCTCACAGTCTCCACCAGCCAAACAACAAGAAAAAGCAACAGACCACATAAACAAGAAGAACCTAACAGACAGCAACAGGTAAAAACAGCAAAACATGACCATCAGCAACCATACACAAGAAAAAACCAAAGAGAAAAGGAGAGAGATAAAGATCCTTGCTTACGGTAAAAAAAAGAGTGAACATGGACAGAAAGGAAAAGAAAGAAGACTTCTTTCTTATCATTTCACTTCAAGAGCGGCGAACATTGTGGGACTCGGGTTGAAACCATAAAAATATAAAACCCATACCCATTAAAGCGAAAAAAGGGCCTAAAACTCCAGAAGGAGAATTTTTTTTTACCATTCTTTTTCTTATTATTTTGTTATATTTTATTTTTCATTTTATTATTATTATTATTATTATTATTATTATTATTATTATTATTATTATTATTATTATTATTATTATTATTGACACCGTGATAGCCCAGTGGTCAAGTTCTACCATCTGGGCCCTGTCGCCAGTTCGATTCCCGTCGGTGCCACCAGTATTTTCATTGAACATACCGGTCTATTTCTGGACCAGTATTTTCATTGAACATACCGGCCCGTCTGGAAGTGTTGGAACTGCCCTTGCGGGGGTGTCATTAGAGCTTATCGTCAATTCTTCGTACTCCCCTCACGGGTGAGACGATGGAGGCGCATGTGCAGAAATGCATCAGCCATTGACAGAGAAGCACTATTATTATTATTATTATTATTATTATTATTATTATTGGTATTACTTTGGACACCGTGATAGCCCAGTGGTCAAGTTCTACCATCTGGGCCCTGTCGCCAGTTCGATTCCCGTCGGTGCCACCAGTATTTTCATTGAACGTAACGATCCGTCTGGACCAGTATTTTCATTGAACATACCGGCCCGTCTGGAAGTGTTGGAACTGCCCTTGCGGGGGTGTCATTAGAGCTTATCGTCAATTCTTCGTACTCCCCTCACGGGTGAGACGATGGAGGCGCATGTGCAGAAATGCATCAGCCATTGACAGAGAAGCACTATTGGTATTACTATTATTATTATTATTGGTATTATTATTTACTATATCTGAGGCGTACTGATGCAGCTAATGGCATATCCTCAACGGACATAAGCCTCCAATACCCTTGTTCGAGGTCCTCCACCCCCCCGTGTCAGTCTCTCGCCTGATGATCGGGGCCACCGATGGAGCTCCTGAGGGCAAGACTGCACTAAGCCGAGGTTATTCCGCAGTCCCAGCAACCTCTTGCAAGACGTCACCGAATGTGCAAGTGCATACACCAAGCGCGGTTGCTAGAGCTGCCTCGAAACCCCACCCATAACAATCTGGTGTCTGCTGGGTCCTGGGCTATCAACCAGCATATGCGGAGTTTAAGATCTTTTACGCGCGCAACGACCCTCCTCCCCAGCATCTACCACCAAAGGGTTATGAGTTGGCGTCACAGTTTAACGCCTTGAGGCCATTGGGCTGGAACTCTGTTTAGCAAGTGTGACTAGGTTTTTTCATCGGGATTTCCCTCAAATATGTCACAGTCAACACTCCAACGCAGATTGATGCAGCTAATGGCATATCCTCAACGGACATAAGCCTCCAATACCCTTGTTCGAGGTCCTCCACCCCCCCGTGTCAGTCTCTCGCCTGATGATCGGGGCCACCGATGGAGCTCCTGAGGGCAAGACTGCACTAAGCCGAGGTTATTCCGCAGTCCCAGCAACCTCTTGCAAGACGTCACCGAATGTGCAAGTGCATACACCAAGCGCGGTTGCTAGAGCTGCCTCGAAACCCCACCCATAACAATCTGGTGTCTGCTGGGTCCTGGGCTATCAACCAGCATATGCGGAGTTTAAGATCTTTTACGCGCGCAACGACCCTCCTCCCCAGCATCTACCACCAAAGGGTTATGAGTTGGCGTCACAGTTTAACGCCTTGAGGCCATTGGGCTGTGTTGTTATTATTATTATTATTATTATTATTATTATTATTATTATTCTGGAGGGGTGCACAAGATGGCACTCCATGGGAAGAGGAGGTGGTTGGGCCTCTCCCCACGAAGGTGACCGCTTGGGGAGGGCGTCACCGGGATATGCGCAACTCTCAACTGGGCATTTACTCGGTAGGGGTTCGGCCAGGCAGGTTGTGGGGTTGTCTGTTGGATTGTTGGTTGGCTCGTTTTTCTTGGCTGTTGGTTTGGGTCTGGTTTCCTGGTTAGCCCATTTTCGCCGAATTTCCTGCCGAGTAAATGCCTGGGGGCTTCCAGTTCCGGTTTGGTGATCTTGTTGAGGTGAGCATTCGGAGGAAACAGTACCGAGATGGGTTGAAGATAGGATTCACATTGAGCCGAGATGGGGCCGAGTTGACCTGTTCCAACTCGGCTCCATTTCGGCTTCATGTTAATCCTATCTTCATCCTATCTGGGTTTTGTCTCCTCCCTATCTTCGCTTCTTCGGGGTTGCCTAACTGGAATACATGATGACACGCACGTTGGAGAGGGGCTTCAGTCGGTCCCAATGCCTTGCCAGTGCCTTGCTGCGTTGCCGTGCCTTGCCCCATGCATTCACAACCTCCACCGTTGCATTTCTAACTGAGCAGCTTCGGCTGGGATTACTATACTTGTCTGTAAGACCCTATAGGTACCGCTAGGTTCGCGCCTTCTATACCCACGTGGGGGAAGGAGTTTCAGCGGCACGCCGTCCGATCTGGCTCCACTCGGGGACACCCGTACCTCATGATGTGTATTGTTAGGAGCAGCTGAAAGTCCATAAGGCATGAGAGTAGAGGCGTTGGCGATGCGATGGAGAGTGTGTGTAGTGCGTGAGGCAGGTTCTGGCGACGCTGGGGGTGCTGGCGGGCGCCGAAGGGCACGAAGCGACGCGGCAGCGTCCAGTGACACCGGCGGAAATGCGTGTAGTGTGTGTTGCAGATACCGCCGATGCTATTTGCATGGGCGGGCGCTTTCCTCGGCGTAAAGAGGCGCGGCGGTGATGGCCAGCGACATTGGCCGTCTACTACTCTCAATGGATTACAAATACGCGAAGCACGGAGCTACCACTGTGGCCCTTATGGGACAAGGTAGAATCGCCGAAGACCTGGACAATCCCCGTGGGAATGCCTCTTCGACGGGCTCTGGCCCGATGTCCCAGGATGGGAGGATGAGGGCTCGCGTATATGACGGAATTCCTGAACCACGTGGAGAGGCTATCTTAGCTGCGCCTCATCCTTCCTCCCCAAACCTGGCACACGGGTCGGCGCTTCAACATAAGGCGAGCGGCGCTATATGGCAGATGGCACCGCCGCCTCGACGGTACCGGCGGGTAGATCGGTACAACAAGGACGGGCGTAATCTGATTGTCTGGGGGCTCTCAGAACGCGCCAATCTACAGGAGATCGCCTCCAAAATGAGCGGTCTTGGTCTGGTGGTCCCGGTAATGGAGTGGCAAGGCCAGCGAATGTCTCGTCACCTGGAGCTGGTCTACGAGGACGATGACAGCAGGCAGACGGCGTTGCAGCAATTCAAACATCTCAAATTCTTCGGCAGAGGGGTCAATGTGGCCCTTGGGCGCAGGTTCAGGGACAGGGAACGTGTCCGAAGGCTTATTCGCATCCATCTGCGTGGGGAAGCGGCGGTCCGGAAGGAGGAAGCTGCGACGGGATATCGCGTCTTGCCTCTGCATGAAGACGAATGTGTCGATGATGTGCAGGTGGTGTCTTCGGAATTGGCTGCCGATGCACCTAAGTGTGTGTCTGAGTGTGCTGATGTGCATGTGGTGCCCCTGCATTCGGCGGCCAGTGCAGTGGGGGACCAACCTGCGCAAGCACCTGCAGAGGGGGGCAGCACGAGGGCGGAGGCCAAGCGCGGCCATCGGGTCCGGAAACGAGCCAAGAAGCACCGCTCCAAGCAGTTCGATACCGGCTTCAAGCTACTCGTCGCGAGTCACAACTGGCACGGTAAAACGGGATACGACAACGTAGGCACGGCGGAATGGGCATCATTCTACAAGCACGAGGGCTGGCTAGTCATCGGGGCTCAGGAGCACCGCATGGGCAAGAAGCAACTTTCCAAATGCAGCCTGGATGGATTCCGGATTTTTGGAAAACCTGCGGAGGTCAGCGAGAAAAATCGCTGCAAGGGTGGGGTTCTATTCGCGGTGGCTAACTTCCTTGGTCCGTCTTGCAACCTGGTGTCAGCCCCCGTCGACCACCGGCAGCAAGTGTGGCTGCGTATCGCCTCGGGTGTTACCGGCGCTCAGGATATCTATGTGGGAACGGCTACTTTCCCCAGGAAACGCAGGAAGAAGAGTCGTCAGAGGCGTATGCGGCCTGGCAGGCAGCTATAGCTTTTTTTGGAGCCAAAGGTCTTGTGGTCACGGTGGCGGATGCCAACGCGAAGCTCGGGCCGGCATGCAGCCGAAAAGAGGAGGGCATCGTCGGTCAGCACGGGGAGGTCGATGATAAGGGAGCACCGGTACGTTCGGAGAACGGCAAGAGACTCGCGGCTGTCCTCGTCGCTACGGGCCTGCGAAATCTGAGCGGCTTCTCGTGCCCAGTGGAAGGGTCCTACTGGTGGTCCCGGCGTGAGCAGCGCGGCATGGGCACAGGCAAGCACCTCCTCGATTACATCTGCGCGTCGCCTGGCTTGGCATCTGGAGCAAAGTTCGGAGTATGCGAAGATGATCTTGATACGGACCACAAGGCAGTATGGGCCGAACTGACGTGGAGCGGCCAGCGCCGACCAAAGCGGGCTGCGAAACCTTACAGGTCCTTTCGTGTTGATAAGCTTATTGGTGCCGGTGTCTCGGGTAATGATCACGCTGCGAAGCAAGCGCTGGATTATCTACGCGACAAGTTCGATGACGTATTCCAGCATTGCCTACAGAAGCTTGGAGTGCATCAGCTGCCTGAGCTTGACCTATCGGGTGGTGCCGACAGCCAACGGGTGGTAGATGACGTCACCGAGCGAGTGGCGCAGTCCTTCCGGATGGCGGCGCACCGGGTCCTTGGCTCCAGATGTATACGACCCCGTTTCACCAACAATTGGTTCGACGGGGAGCTAAAGGAGCTCATTCAACAGCGCCGGGAGGCCTACGGAGCATACAGGAGGGATGAATCGAATGCGGAAGCCCGTCTGAATTGGCTACGGCTCCGCAAGCAAATTCGGAAGGCAACTCGGGCCAAGAAGTCCGCCTCCTTCAAGCAAGTGCAGGAAGAAGCGGTCAAATGTCAACGCGAGCAATCCTCAAAGCGCTTTTGGCTACTCGCGAAGCGGCTTGGCGGGGCACGCAGAACGAAGGTCTCCGCGCCGGTGCAAAGGGAGGATGGCTCACTGGCGTGTACGCTGCCGGAAAAGGTCGCTCGATGGGAGGAATTTCGGGAAAATTCGGTGAAAATCCGGCAAGTTCGGCTGTTGTGGTGGAGTGCTGTGCAGAAGCAGGCTCGCTGGAGTGGGAGGAAGCCGAAGCTAAGCGGCAGTTCCACTGGAACGATCGCTTCAGAGATGAGGTGGGCCGGGCTATGAAGGAGCACGAAGTAGGTGAAGACACTTGCGAAGAGCTGGACAAGCCGTTCACGCAAGAGGAGGTCCTTGCAAGGCGACGTGCCCTGAATAATCACAAAGCTTGTGGCGAGGACAAAGTGAAGAACGAGATGCTCAAGTATGGCGGCGCCTACATCAATGGCTACTTAACGCAGTACTTCAACTGGATTCGAGAAGCCGAGAGGACTCCAAAAGCTTGGGGCAAGGGAATCATCGTCAATATCCCCAAGGGTGGGGATCCTATGGATCCTGACAACTGGAGGGATATCTCGATTATTAGTTGCCTTGGTAAGCTGTATCTGTCCTTATTAGCTACTCGTCTAATGCTCTTCGTGGATGGCCCGGATAAGCTACGTCCAGAGCAGGGAGGCTTCTGTCCTGTTCGTCGATCTACGCAAGGCTTTCCCGTCTGTTTGGAGAGATGGCCTATTTGAGAGGCTCTGGAAGCTGGGTGTAAGGGGCAAGTTCTGGCGCACGCTACGCAGGTGCTACGAGCAGACTTCGTCGCAAGTGCTAGTTGATGGAGCACTCACCCCCGAAGTACTGGAGGGTGTAGGCGTCCAACAGGGGTCCCCTCTCGCTCCCACACTCTTCAACGTCTTTATGGATGAGCTGTGTGATCGGCTGGCGAGTGCCCTCAAGATCACGGATGTGAAGCGGCTGAACGACATCAAGGCACTTCTATACGCGGACGACGTGGCCCTCATCGCTCACAGTCGCACCGAGCTCCAGAAGATGGTCAATGTTGTGGCCAAGTTCGCGGAAGATTACCGGCTGGAAGTCAACTTGAAGCCCGGCAAGACGGAAGTCATGCCCATTTACACGTCGAGCAAGGCGAAACGACCAAGTATCAGGGAGCGAGGTGAGCTCGTGGTGTGGTTTCGCGGCCAGAAGCTTTGTGTCACCAGTCAGTACAAGTACCTGGGAGTGGTTATCACCGACGACCTGAAGTGGAAGGAGCAGGCCCTGCGGGCTACGCGTGTCACTGAAGTCGCCACCGCAGGTTGGTACTCTTTGTGGTGTGCAGGTGAGATACAAGCTAGGTATCGTCTCATGTGCTGTAATCAACTTGTGGGGGCCAAGCTGAAGTACGCCTTCGATGTCTGGCGTGCCC
>WBZZ01002006.1:45000-60000 GCA_019918135.1 Paulinella micropora
TTTTCATTGAACATACCGATCCGTCTGGACCAGTATTTTCATTGAACATACCGGCCCGTCTGGAAGTGTTGGAACTGCCCTTGCGGGGGTGTCATTAGAGCTTATCGTCAATTCTTCGTACTCCCCCACGGGTGAGACGATGGAGGCGCATGTGCAGAAATGCATCAGCCATTGACAGAGAAGCACTATTATTATTATTATTATTATTATTATTATTATTATTATTATTATTATTATCCCTGAAAGGTGTTGGTCAAGGGGGTGGGGGATTTGGGGGGAGGGAAATTGTATACCCCCCACCCCCACCCACCCCATTTCGGCACCCCTATCCCTGTAAATCATGGTTTGTGGGAACCAGGAGGAATTGGGAGCTCATATTTGCAGGGTGGCTAGCCCCAGACTCGATGTTGATGCTGATATGATTTTTTTTGGAATTCACGCAAAATTTGCGTTAGGGCAGTGTCCTGAATGCCATAATTCCTTGTTTTTTAAGCCTTTTTTTGCACCCCAATGATCGAAATAAATCATGGTTTGTGTGAACAAGGAGGAGTTGGGAGCTCATATTGGCAGGGTGGTTAGCCCCAGCTTCGATCTTGATGCTGGTATAATTTTTTTTGGAATTCACGCAAATATTTGCGTTAGGGAGTGTCCTGAATGCCAAATTTCCTTGTTTTTTGGGAGCAGGCGCCGGCAATAGAACGTACCCTGTCGCCGGGGCAGGGGGGGTCCGGGGGGCCCTCCCCCCGGGAACCCCAGCCCTGTGATTGTACGTACCCGTTCTGGTCGCGGGTGGCACCCACACCTGAAAATTGAGGTTTTGTTGCCACCAGTCGCCCTTTGCGGCACCCCCGGCAATTCAACGTACCCTGTCGAAGGGAAAGGGGGGTCCGGGGGAGCCCTGCGATTGTACGTACCCGTTCTGGTCGCGGGTGGCACCCACACCTGAAATTTGAAGTTTTTTTGCCACCAGGCGCCCTTTGCGGCACCTCCGGCAATTCAACGTACTCCTCGTTCCCACAAACCATGATTTAATCCGACAGGGTGCCGATTGGGGGGGTGGGTGGGGGTGGGGGTGGGGTACACAATTTTCATTTTCCCCCTCCCCCCAAACCCCCACCCCCTTCTCCAACACCTTTCATGGATAATAATAATAATAATAATAGTGCTTCTCTGTCAATGGCTGATGCATTTCTGCACATGCGCCTCCATCGTCTCACCCGTGAGGGGAGTACGAAGAATTGACGATAAGCTCTAATGACACCCCCGCAAGGGCAGTTCCAACACTTCCAGACGGACCGGTATGTTCAATGAAAATACTGGTCCAGACGGAGCGGTATGTTCAATGAAAATACTGGTGGCACCGACGGGAATCGAACTGGCGACAGGGCCCAGATGGTAGAACTTGACCACTGGGCTATCACGGTGTCCACAATAATAATAATAATAATAATAATAATAATAATAATAATAATAATAATAATAACTAGGGGCTGCGCCAACACCTGAAAGGATATTTTACCGGTGCGCTTCGCGCAACAAACCCCGCCAGCCTCACTTCTTATCACTTTTTGGAGGGCCCCCCGGACCCCCCCCGCCTCCCGCCCCCTTTCCCTTCGACAGGGTATCATTCTCATTATCATTATCATCATCATGATCATTATCATTCACCTTAATGACGTCCACTTTTCACTCTCCCATATCATGATCATGATCATGATCATTATCATGATCATGATCATCATCATTATCATTATCATTATCATTATTATTATTATTATCATCATCATCATCATTATCATTATCATTATCATTCACCTTAGTGACGTCCACTTTTGACTCTCCCATATCATTATCATTATCATGATCATGATCATGATCATGATCATTATCATTATCATTATCATTATCATTACCATTATCATTATCATTATCATTATAATTATCATTATCATTATCATTATCATTATCATTATCATTATAGAGTTCGGAGCTGATATTTGCAGGGTGGTTAGCCCCAGACTCGATCTTGATGCTGATATAATTTCTTTGGAATTCACGCAAGTATTTGCGTTAGGGGAGTGTCCTGAATGCCAAAATTCCTTGGTTTTTTTCGCACCCCAATCGGAATAAATCATGGTTTGTGTGAACCAGGAGGGTTGGGAGCTCATATTGACAGGGTGGCTAGCCTCAGACTCAATGTTGATGCTGGTATATTTTCTTTGGAATTCACGCAAATAATTGCGTTAGGGGAGTGTCCTGAATGCCATAATACCTTGTTTTTTTAGCCTATTTTTTGCACCCTCGTCGGAATAAATCATAGTTTGTGTGAAACAGGAGGAGTTGGGAGCTCATATTGACAGGGTGGCTAGCCCCAGACTCGATCTTGATGCTGATATAGTTTTTTTTGGAATTCACGCAAATATTTGAGTTAGAGGAGTGTCCTGAATGCCAACTTTCCTTGCTTTTTGGGAGCACTTGCCGGCGCCTCCGGCAATTGAACGTTCCCTGTCGACGGAGCAGGGGGGGTCCGGGGAACCCTCCCCCCGGGAACCCCAGCCCGGCGGTTGTACGTACCCGTCTGGTCGCGGGTGGCACCCACACACCAGAAATTGAGGTCTTTGTGCCACCAGGCGCCCTCCGGCAATTGAACGTATCCTGTCGCTGGGAAAGGGGGGGGTCCGGGGGGCCCTCCCCCCGGGAACCCGAGCCCGGCGATTGTACGTACCGTCTTGGTCGCGGGTGGCACCCACACACCAGAAAATTGAGGTCTTGTGCCACCAGGCGCCGTTAGCGCACACCAGAGGAAGTTAGCGGCTGATATTTGGTGTATTTATCTGACACTTCTTGATGAGCCCTCTTCGAAAATATAAAACTTGTGGCGCCAGGTGGCCTACACACAGGAAAATTGAGGTTTTTGCGCCACCAGGCGCCGTTTGCGCACACCAGAGGGAGTTTGAGGCTGATGTTTGGTGTACCCGATACCTCTGGGTGCGCTCTGTTCGGAGATAAAAAAGGTTTGGTGGCGAGTGGCACAAAAACCAGAGATTTTATAGGATTTTGTGCCACCAGAGCTTACACTTGCGTTCTGCCGGTACCTCCGGCAATTGAATGTACCCTGTCGACGGGGAAGGGGGGGTTCGGGGGGCCCTCGCCCCGGGAACCCCAGCCCGAGGGGGGGGGGGGGGGGGTGCGCGAAGCGCACCGCAAACCATCCTTTCAGGTGTCGGCGCAGCCCCTAGTTATTATTTGTATCATCATTATTATTATTATTATTATTATTATTATTATTATTATTATTATTATTATTATTATTATGGAGGCACATGTCCAGGATCTGGATCTGATGCTATAGTCTGAGGAAGCCTATTATTATTATTATTATTATTATTATTATTATTATTATTATTATTATTATTATTTTGGGGGGCACCAATACATGGTTGGGTGTCACCGCCACACGGCGGGGTTGGGGCCGTTGGCAGCTTGTTATGAGGGGTACATAATCAGTGCTCCACTGATTCATGAGACGGGAACTTTTACTGAGAGAAGCTCTCTCACCACGCTCACGGCTCTTGGCTCGGGGTGGCCTCTGGTATCACTCGGGGTGAGTGCGGGGGGTGGGGGTTATCTGAGGGAGGGGGTTGGGCTCAGTGGGTCACTGGACAGGTTGGTTAACTAAACTACTGTCGGTATGAGTGGGTATGAAGGCGACAGGCCCCACACATTTCCACAAGCCTTGAAATCACTCAACTGCCACAGTAGCGACTGCCTGGACGCGGGGCTCCTGACTCACCCTCTCTCCCAGAACCCCTCGTGCTCACTTTGCGGATGCCATCTGGCGGAGGGTCGGGACGTTTGGTGCATGTGACCGGGCCTGTCAGTTAGTGTTCTCGGTAGATGACTCTTTTGTAGCTTCTATCGGACGCAGGGTGGCTTGCCACGACACCTCAATGATGCATAGTACGTCACGTCTCTGGCCTGGTTACGGGGGCGATAACTGAGGCGGGTTCCTGAAGGCTGGTTACGGAAGCTATGTTATTGTTGTTGGGTTCCTGGCTGCTATGTTATTGTTGTTGGGTTCCTGGCGGCCTACATGTTTATGCTTTTTTAAGGGTTGAGCTTTAAATAACCCCACTCGGGTCTTCTTTTATCGAGCTCACCACTCGGTGGATGGAGGCCTGGGGTAGACTTATACGATGTTTTTGATGCTAGGTTCCGTCTCCAGGGATTCGACTGGCATCGCTGCTTTGCCTCACCGCACTGCCTCACCCACACATCCACGCTGGCACACTGTTTCTCCTCTTGCTCTTGTACCTATGTCGCACACAGCTATGAGCTCACGCCGATGAGTGGTTGTGACGAGGTGCACCCAGCTGGATTGCGGGCGAGCCACGGCGGCCTCTCTCTCGCTCGCTCTCTCTTTCTCTCTCTCTCTCTCTCTCTCTCTCTCTCTTTTTTTTTTTTTTTTTTTTTTTTTTTTTTTTTTTTTTTTTTTTTTTTTTTTTTGCTTTGCTTTGCTTTGCTTTGGGCGAGGCCTAGCTTTCACATGGGCGGGCTGAGCCTATGAGGGGCGCACGATAAGCGTTCCATTGATTTATGAGACGGGTCCCAATTACTGAGAGTAACTCATGTGAGTTACTCATCATACTCATGGCTCTTGGCTCGGGGTGGCCTCTGGAATCACAAGGGGTGGGCACTGGGGGAGGGGGTTGTGTTCAGAGGGTCACCGCGAAGGATGGTCAACCAAACTACTGTCGGTCGGAGTTTGTACGAAGGCGAGAGGCCCTACACCTTACCACAAGCCTTGAAACGACTAAATGACCAAAGTAACGACGGACCGGAGCGGGGCTCCTGGCTCACCCTCTCTCTCAGCACTCTTCGTGCTCATCCTGCGGATGCCATGGGGTTGCTCTGGCGGAGGGTTATGGGGTGGTGGGTACACGTGCACGGGCCTGTCACTCTGTGCTCTCGGTAGATGACTCACTTGCAGCGTTTATCGGACGCAGGGTGGTTTGCCACGACACCTACCTCGATGATGCACAGCGGGTCCTGCCTCGTGCCTGGTTACGGATGCAGGTGAGTGTTTGTGTGTATTCCTATACATACGTACACGTATGCTTTTTAAGGGTTGAGCTTTAAATAACCCCACCTGGGTCCTCATTTATCGAGTTTACAACTCGATCAATGCGGCACCGGGGTCCCATACCACTTATGTCAGGTTCTTATGCGAAGAGCGCGGCCGCTAGTGCTGGCCCTATGGGTCAAGGCGGTAATCCTTCAGGTTTAGACGTTCCCCGTGGGAGTGCGCCTGCGGGTGGCGATGGCTACTCGGCCGGGGTGGGGTGGTCGAGTGCTCGCGTACCTGACGGGCAACCTGAATCACGTAGAGCCAGCAATCCTGCTGCATCTCGATCACCCTCCCCAACCTCGGAAGAGAAGTCACGTCCGGAAAGGTCTGGTCACGGCGTGTGGCTAGCGGTACCGCCACCGAGGAGGTGGCGGAGGAAGGTACGAAATGAGCTGGATAAGAGATGTTGCATAGTATGGGGGCTATCGCATGTCTCTCAGACAGTGGTCATGGCGCGAGAGCTCCGAATTCTCGGTCTCGGGGAAGTCGAGGTGGAATTCGCGGGCAGAGGTAGCGGGCGGCATTTGCGGATTAAATGTGCGTCTTGTGAGGAGGCGGAGAAGATGGTGCGGCTGCTGCGGGAGCGTAAGTTCTTCACGGGAAAGGTTCACGTTGCGACGGGTAGGACTTTCCGGGAAAGAGAGAAGCAGCGGGCTGCACGGGGGGGTGCCCAGTATGTAGAGATGCAGAGGGAGCTTCGCAAGCAGGGGTTTGGCTACTGGGTGCTCGACGTGGAAGTCGACGAGCCCCAGGGCGAAGCCTCAAGCGGTGAATCTCCCTTGGCGGAGTGGGGCGGGATGCGGGAGCTGGAGGAGCTGGGGCGGAGGGTGCAGGATGGGCCGTGGAGGGTGGCGGAGGGCTCCAGGCGGGCTCAACCGAAGCGCAGGCATCGGCATCAGCTTCGTTCTTCCCAATTTGTGAAAGGCTTCCCACTGAGGGTGGCCTCACATAATTGGCAAGGCAAAGTGGGTGCGGATAGCCCAGGCTTTGGGGAATGGCCGGAGCACTACAAGGAGCGAGGCTGGGTGATCGTCGGAGTCCAGGAGCACAACCTATCGTCGCAGAAGGTGGAGAAGCTCCAAGTCGACGGCTTCGCAGTCCTCGGCAAAGCGGCTGCAACTGGTGCGGGCTCGCGTCTCTTGGGGGGAGTCTTGACGTTGGTGGCCAACTATCTGGCACCGTGCGCTACCATTGTACAGGCGCCTGTTCCACACCCACAGCAATTGTGGGTGAGGCTGTCGTCTGGGAGCGCGACGGCGTCGGATGTGTTCGTCGGCAACGGCTACTTCCCCCAAGAAAATCAACGAGAGGAATCTATTGCAGCCTATGAGGCGTGGCAGGCGGCCGTCTCCTACTTCGCCACCAAAGGTCATGTGGTTACGGTTGGTGATGCTAATGCTAAGCTGGGGCCCGCCAGAATAGCGCGGGAGGAGGGAGTGGTGGGCCTCTTTGGCGAGATAGATGAGAGGGGTAGAGGGGTTAGGAGTGAGAATGGTGAGTTGCTGGCTGCGATGCTTGTTGCCACGGGGTTGCGCAATCTCAGTGGGTTTTCGCAACCACGGGGGGACAAATATTGGTGGTCTAGGCAGGAAAATGTAGGTGGACGAAGGCATCTACTGGATTACATCTGCGTCTCTTCCGAGCTGGCGGAGGAGGCGAGCTTCGGCGTCGACGAGGTAGACCTTGATACCGACCACAAAGCTGTGTGGGCGGAACTGGTCTGGGGGGGACAGCCACCCCCCAAAAAGCAGGTAAAGAGGTACAAAGCATTCAAGGCAGAGCGCTTGATAGGCAGGGTAGTTGAGGGTAAGGAGAGTGAGCTGTCTAAGCTTAGGTTGAAGTACGACGAGACCTTTGCAGCTGGTATATCGGGGCTGTTGCCAGATGGCCTCCCAGATCTATCAGCAGTGGAGGACCCGGATGAGCTTCAGCAGGAGGTAGATAGGGTCGCTAGCTTAGTGGTCCGAGCTTTCACGGGCGCAGCCGCGAAGGTCTTGGGAGTTCGGGTGATTAGGCCAGGGTTTACTAATGCATGGTTTGATGAGAGTCTTAGGGAAGCGATTGCGCGACGGAGAGAGGCATACGGCCTCTGGCGAAGGAATGAGGCCAACCGAGAGGCCTGGCAAAGATATAAAGAAGCGAGGAAGGCGGTCAGAAGGTTATGCAAGGAGAAGAAGGAGCAAGCGTGGAAGCGGGTTTAGAATGACACCGCTGCCAACTTCAGGAGCGCTACCATGGCCACGTACTGGAAGCTGTCAAAGCGTTTGGGTGGGGTTCGGCGGTCGAACGCTTCTGCTCCTGTTCGGAAGCCCGATGGCACTCTGGCATGCACACTCCGGGAAAAACTACAAGAATGGGAAGAATACCGCCGACGTATGGTGGTCCCCAAAGAAAACCAGTTTGTGGAGGATGCATGTGTAGAGGAAGTCGGTTCTGATGAGGAAGCAGCGCGGATTGAACCCGAGCGGAAGGCCCGCGAAACCTTCCAGTATAACGACAACCTGCGCGACCAATTCGAGGCCATGGCGCAAGCCGAGGAGATCCGGACTGAGACGGGCCCGCTGGACTATGATTACACCGAGAAGGAAGTGGAGCTCTGCCAGGAAAATCTCCAGAATCACAAAGCGTGCTCACCGGATAAGATCAAGAACGAGATGCTCAAGTACGGAGGCACGCGGATTGTGAGCTTTCTGGTGCGCTTCTTCAACTAGTTGAAATCGTGCGAATACACCCCCAGCGACTGGGGCAAAGCGATTATCGTCAACATCCCAAAAGGAGGCGACCCAACCGATCCGGAAAATTGGAGAGACATCGCGATTCTGAGCTGTCTGGGTAAGATGTATCTGTCCCTTATGGCGGCGAGGCTTACGGCTTTCATCGATCAGCCGGGCAGGCTGCGCCCAGAGCAGGGTGGGTTCCGGCCAAAACGTAGTACGGGGGGACCAGATTTTTGTCCTTAAGGAGCGTCTGCGCCTTAGACAACAAGCTGGCCTCCATTCTTTCGTTTTGTTCGTGGATCTGAGAAAGGCATTCCCTACGGTTTGGCGGGCCGGGTTGTTTCAGAGGCTAACCCAGATGGGGGTACAGGGCAAGTTCTATCGCATTCTGCGGCGTTTTTACCGAAGAACGTCATCGCGAGTGCTAGTCGATGGCGAACTCACTGGTGAAGTGCTGGAAGAGATGGGAGTTCAGCAAGGGTCGCCGTTGTCACCGTCGCTGTTCACCGTCTTCATGGATGAGCTAACGGTCCGAATCGCGAAAGAGTTGGAGATCGAGGACCTCAACCGCATCGAAGACATACGGACCCTGCTTTACGCCGACGACGTTGCGGTAATTGCGCATAGTGTCACGGAGCTTCAACAGATTGTACATGTCGTGGCGACATTCGTGGAGGACTATCGGCTTGAAACCTGAAACCTGAAACCGGGCAAGACGGAAGTCATGCCGATATACGGGCGCGCCAAGTCAAAAAAGTCGCCCCCATGCGTGAGGTTCCGGGGCAAGGTTCTCAACGTCACCGACCACTACAAATACCTGGGAGTTCTGCTCACGGACACCCTCTCCGATAAACCGCAAGCGAAGCGGGCGGCGGAAATCACTGTAGCGGGAACGGCTGCCTACTACCCCCTCTGGATTGCCCACGAAGTTCCAGCGCGTCTTCGGCTGATGAATTGGCAGCAAATGGTTGGCGCAAAGTTGCTTTACGCATCGGCTTTTTGGGATCTGCCGGGCGCCAACAAGCTGAGTAAGCTGGAGGGCGCGTTGGTAGCGCCCCTGCGGGTCATCTTGGGTGTTGGTACGCGCACAAGCGGCTGCATCACCAGGGGTTTAGGCCGCACGCCGAGTTTTAGCATCCTTGCCAAGGCGGCCCGGCTTCGGTTGCTAGGGCGCATCGAGTTACTGGGCAACACAGCGCTAACACGCAGGCTTTACAACACGGGTCGGTGCAAATGGAAGGAAGATACGGAAAGTTTGATCTTAGCAGATCACAGGCTGCGGGAGGGCTTGGATGCGCTCAAGCGGGTCGTGAACGAAGATGGCACGGAAGATGATAAGGACTGGCGGGCCGCTCTGGCGAACTGGAACGAGGTGGTAAAGCAATGGTCTGTCCGGCAGGAAGTAGCTGGCTGGGAGCGGCAGGCTAAGCCCTCTGATGGGCTTAGGGTGCTGCTTAGCCAGATGTCTTCCCGCTCTGCTTTCCCACGTTGGCGGGCGCTGGAGGGGGGAAGTCACAACCTTATCAGAAGGCGATTGTTGAGCTGCAACAATCGCCTTCGCCTCTACCGATCCAAATTTGGCTCATGCTCGCCGGACTGCTCAAGCTGTTTCGCCTTGTGTGGCACTGAGGTTAACGAGTCGTTACGTCACTTCCTGCTGAATTGCCCAACGTTTGCGAGCTCTCGTGAGGCACTGTTTAAGTTTATCGATGAGGCGCAAGCCCGGCAGCCCCTCATGCTGAATCGAGGAGGGCTTTATCACAGGGAACTGCGGGAGGCGGAGGAGGAGATGAGGCTCTTCAAAGAAGAATGGCTGAAGGGGGAGGATGAAAAGATGGCGGCGATGCTCGGCGTTTTGTTTATCCCTGTCCCAGAAGAGGTGGAGGAGGAGTTAGGAAGGTTTGTTGCCACCATCTGGAAAGAGTGGGAGGAGTTGGAGGCGCAGATCAGGGAGGCAGAGGGGGCGGAGGAGGAGGAGGAGGTGATCGACCTCACGGTCGTTCAGGAGGTGGGTAGAAGGAGGGGAAGGCCTAGTCAGGTAGAATGTCTGGCTAGATCTGTTGTAGGTGGAGATCAGCGCAGCGTCGCGGACTTCTTCTCGGCAGATAACTCCTCTCACTCCTTGCACCCACTTGCACATGCACAGCACGCTCATTTGCACATTGCACCGCCAGTCGAGTCTTTGGAGCGGAGCCGCGTCACCGAACGGCCCCGTGCTACCAATGGAGGCACATGTCCGACAGGATCAAAGGCCAATTGACCGATAAGTCTATTATTATTATTATTATTATTATTATGTTTGATAGTGCTTCTCTGTCAATGGCTGATGCATTTCTGCACATGCGCCTCCATCGTCTCACCCGTGAGGGGAGTACGAAGAATTGACGATAAGCTCTAATGACACCCCCGCAAGGGCAGTTCCAACACTTCCAGACGGGCCGGTATGTTCAATGAAAATACTGGTCCAGAAATAGACCGGTATGTTCAATGAAAATACTGGTGGCACCGACGGGAATCGAACTGGCGACAGGGCCCAGATGGTAGAACTTGACCACTGGGCTATCACGGTGTCTATTATGTTTGATAATAATAATAATAATAATAATAATAATAATAATAATAATAATAATAATAATAATAATGTATCTCCTGCCAATTGCTGAGCCAAAAGGCCATGTGCATCCAGTCCTCCATTCCATAAGGAAAGTCTCCACACCAATCGGTGGAATAAAGGAAGTGACGGCATAGAACATTACTCTAGGAGCTTTATACCAATCAGCCCATTCGAAAAGGACAATAATAATAATAATAATAATTATTATTATTATTATTATTATTATTATTTTGGACACCGTGATAGCCCAGTGGTCAAGTTCTACCATCTGGGCCCTGTCGCCAGTTCGATTCCCGTCGGTGCCACCAGTATTTTCATTGAACATACCGATCCGTCTGGACCAGTATTTTCATTGAACATACCGGCCCGTCTGGAAGTGTTGGAACTGCCCTTGCGGGGGTGTCATTAGAGCTTATCGTCAATTCTTCGTACTCCCCTCACGGGTGAGACGATGGAGGCGCATGTGCAGAAATGCATCAGCCATTGACAGAGAAGCACTATTATTTTTATTATTATTATTATTATTATTATTATTATCATTATTATTACTGTTATAGGGAGTACATAGGCCATCGGTCCTTTCCATGGGCTGATTGGTATAAAGCTCCTAGAGTAATGTTCTATGCCGTCACTTCCTATTCCACCGATTGGTGTGGAGACTTTCCTTATGGAATGGAGGACTGGATGCACATGGCCTTTTGGCTCAGCAATTGGCAGGAGATACACTATTACTGTTATTATTATTATTATTATTTTGGACACCGTGAAAGCCCAGTGGTCAAGTTCTACCATCTGGGCCCTGTCGCCAGTTCGATTCCCGTCGGTGCCACCAGTATTATTTTCATTGAACATACCGGTCCGTCTGGAAGTGTTGGAACTGCCAGTGCGGGGGTGTCATTAGAGCCTATCGTCAATTCTTAGTACTCCCCTCACGGGTGAGACGATGGAGGCGCATGTGCAGATTTGCATCAGCCATTGACAGAGAAGCACTATTATTATTATTATTATTATTATTATTATTATTATGAGTGATAGCCCAGTGGTCAAGTTCTACCATCTGGGCCCAGTCGCCAGTTCGATTCCCGTCGGTGCCACCAGTATTTTCATTGAACATACCGGTCTATTTCTGGACCAGTATTTTCATTGAACATACCGGCCCGTCTGGAAGTGTTGGAACTGCCCTTGCGGGGGTGTCATTAGAGCCTATCGTCAATTCTTCGTACTCCCCTCACGGGTGAGACGATGGAGGCGCATGTGCAGAAATGCATCAGCCATTGACAGAGAAGCACTATTATTATTATTATTATTATTATTATTATTATTCAGCCCAATGGCCTCAAGGCGTTAAACTGTGACGCCAACTCATAACCCTTTGGTGGTAGATGCTGGGGAGGAGGGTCGTTGCGCGCGTAAAAGATCTTAAACTCCGCATATGCTGGTTGATAGCCCAGGACCCAGCAGACACCAGATTGTTATGGGTGGGGTTTCGAGGCAGCTCTAGCAACCGCGCTTGGTGTATGCACTTGCACATTCGGTGACGTCTTGCAAGAGGTTGCTGGGACTGCGGAATAACCTCGGCTTAGTGCAGTCTTGCCCTCAGGAGCTCCATCGGTGGCCCCGATCATCAGGCGAGAGACTGACACGGGGGGGTGGAGGACCTCGAACAAGGGTATTGGAGGCTTATGTCCGTTGAGGATATGCCATTAGCTGCATCAGTACGCCCTCAGATATAGTAAATCTGCCTTGGAGTGTTGACTGTGACATATTTGAGGGAAATCCCGATGAAAAAACCTAGTCACACTTGCTAAACAGAGTTCCAGCCCAATGGCCTCAAGGCGTTAAACTGTGACGCCAACTCATAACCCTTTGGTGGTAGATGCTGGGGAGGAGGGTCGTTGCGCGCGTAAAAGATCTTAAACTCCGCATATGCTGGTTGATAGCCCAGGACCCAGCAGACACCAGATTGTTATGGGTGGGGTTTCGAGGCAGCTCTAGCAACCGCGCTTGGTGTATGCACTTGCACATTCGGTGACGTCTTGCAAGAGGTTGCTGGGACTGCGGAATAACCTCGGCTTAGTGCAGTCTTGCTCTCAGGAGCTCCATCGGTGGCCCCGATCATCAGGCGAGAGACTGACACGGGGGGGTGGAGGACCTCGAACAGGGTATTGGAGGCTTATGTCCGTTGAGGATATGCCGTTAGCTGCATCAGTACGCCTCAGATATAGTATTATTATTATTATTATTATTATTATTATTATTATTATTATTATTATTATTATTATTATTATTATTATTATTATTATTATTATTATTTCTCTAGCAATGACCTTCGAAAAAGTATGACGTCGAGTACGTATTTCCATTGACACCAATATGTATATGTGTGTGTTTTCCTAGCAATGACCTTCGAAAAAATATGAGAGTGAGTGCACGTATTTCCATTGATACGCACCAATATTAGATGCAGACAATTTGTATGTCGTTGAAGAGCTAGAAAGGCTTGGAGCTCCCAAATCGAGAACAAAGACGAAGAAGAATCAGGTAAACAGATTCTTTTTTTTTTTTTTTTTTTTTTTTTTTTAATTTCTTTTAATTATTATTATTGAAGCAAATTTTCTCCTTTTTGATGATTCGCGATATGTTTTGATTTCTGAGCGCTCGAGAGGACGAGAAGAGTCGCTCGGCCCATGTAGGCAAACAAGGCAATCATTTTTTTCATGTTCAGGGGTTTCAGGGATCTAGAATATATTCTCTGCTCCACTAATCATTAAATGATTGAATGGCTTCAGATATTCTGCTTTGTTGTTCGTACTGTGTGTTACTGCAAACGATTAAGTATGGGTGTTCGACGTTCCTTTAATAAAGGTTGATGCAGAAGCGGCAGAAAAAAGAAAGAGTGTGGTTTGCAGAAGCGGCAGAACAAAGAAAGATGCGCCTATGTCTGCATAGTATGTGCATGATGAGGTTTGTGAGTTTCTTTTGTGGGCGGCTTTATGTTTGCGTGTGTGTGTGTGTGCGTGTGTGTGTGTGTGTGTGGTGTGTGGTGTGTGTGTGTGTGTGTGTGTGTGTGTGTGTGTGTGTGTGTGTGTTTGTGTGTGTGCGTGCGTGAGTGCGTGCGTGCGCGCGTGCGCGCGCGTGTGTGTGTGTGTGTTTGTGTGTGTGTGTGTGTGTTCTGTTGTTGTTGTTGTTCTTCTTCTTCTTCTTCTTCTTCTTCTTCTTCTTCTTCTTCTTCTTCTTCTTCTTCTTCTTCTTCTTCTTCTTCTTCTTCTTCTTCTTCTTCTTCTTCTTCTTCTTCTTCTTCTCTTCTTCTTCTTCTTTGCCTTTGCCTTTAATTTAATGAAGCTACTTTTACATGTGACCTCTGGTCATCCATACAAGTTGTTAGCCCGAAGGCCATTGATTTAACTAAGACGGTGACCCTTATAATATTAATATTAAAAATTATTAAAGTAGCGTTGCAATATATTAAAGTAATAATAATAATAATGATAATAATAATAATAATAGTGCTTCTCTGTCAATGGCTGATGCATTTCTGCACATGCGCCTCCATCGTCTCACCCGTGAGGGGAGTACGAAGAATTGACGATAAGCTCTAATGACACCCCCGCAAGGGCAGTTCCAACACTTCCAGACGGGCCGGTATGTTCAATGAAAATACTGGTCCAGAAATAGACCGGTATGTTCAATGAAAATACTGGTGGCACCGACGGGAATCGAACTGGCGACAGGGCTCAGATGGTAGAACTTGACCACTGGGCTATCACGGTGTCCATTAATAATAATAATATTAATAATAATAATAATAATAATAATAATAATAGTGCTTCTCTGTCAATGGCTGATGCATTTCTGCACATGCGCCTCCATCGTCTCACCCGTGAGGGGAGTACGAAGAATTGACGATAAGCTCTAATGACACCCCCGCAAGGGCAGTTCCAACACTTCCAGACGGGCCGGTATGTTCAATGAAAATACTGGTCCAGAAATAGACCGGTATGTTCAATGAAAATACTGGTGGCACCGACGGGAATCGAACTGGCGACAGGGCCCAGATGGTAGAACTTGACCACTGGGCTATCACGGTGTCCATAATAATCATAATAATAATAATAATCATAATCATAATCATAATCATAATCATAATCATAATAATGATCATAATAATAATAATAATAACAATAATGATAATGATAATGATAATAATAATAATAATAATAATAATAATAATAATGATAGTGCTTCTCTGTCAATGGCTGATGCATTTCTGCACATGCGCCTCCATCGTCTCACCCGTGAGGGGAGTACGAAGAATTGACGATAGGCTGTAATGACACCCCCGCAAGGGCAGTTCCAACACTTCCAGACGGACCGGTATGTTCAATGAAAATACTGGTCCAGACGGACCGGTATGTTCAATGAAAATACTGGTGGCACCGACGGGAATCGAACTGGCGACAGGGCCCAGATGGTAGAACTTGACCACTGGGCTATCACGGTGTCCAATAATAATGATAATAATAATAATAATAATAATAATA
>WBZZ01002006.1:67500-100094 GCA_019918135.1 Paulinella micropora
CATTGACAGAGAGGCACTATTATTATTATTATTATTATTATTATTATTATTATTATAGTATTAGTATTTATTATTAGTATTGTAGTCTTGCCGTCAGGAGCTTATTATTATTGCAGTTTATACTCGGTTTAGTGTAGTCTCGCCCTGAGGAGCTCCATCGGTGGCCCCTATTACCAGTCGAGAGACTGACTAGGTGTGGATGGAGCACCGCGAACATGGGCATGGAGGCTCATGTCCGGAAACGGATCGTGCCATCAGCTTCATCAGTACGCCTTAGATTATTATTATTATTATTATTATTATTATTATTATTATTATTATTATCCCTGGAAGGTGTTGGGAGTAGGGGGTGGGTTGGGGGGAGGGGGAAAATGAAAATTGTGTCCCCCCCCCCCACCCCCCCTTTTCCGCACCTATCCCTATAAATCATGGTTTGTGGGAATGAGGAGGATTTGGGAGCTCATATTTGCAGGGTGGCTAGACCCAGACTCGATGTTGATGCTGATTTTTTTTTTGAATTCACGCAAATATTTGCGTTAGGGTAGTGTCCTGAATGCCAAAAATTCCTTGTTTTTTGGCCTATTTTTGCACCCCCTGTCCCCATAAATCATGGTTTGTGGGACCAGGAGGAGTTGGGAGCTCATATTTGTAGGGTGGCTAGCCCCAAACTCGATGTTAATGCTGATATAGTTTTTTTTGGATTTCACGCAAACATTTGGGAGTGTCCTGAATGTCATAATTCCTTGGTTTTTTGGCATATTTTTGCACTCCCTGTCCCGATAAATCATGGTTTGTGTGAAGCAGGAGGAGTTGGGAGCTCATATTGACAGGGTTGCTAGCCGCAGACTCGATGTTGATGCTGGTATAGTTTTTTTGGAATTCGCGCAAATATGTGCATTAGGTGAGTGCTCTGAATGCCAAAGTTCCTTGTTTTGTTGGGAGTACTTTCCGTACCTCCGGCTATTGAACGTACACTGTCGACGGGGAAAGGGGAGGGAGGGGGGGGGGGGGGGTACGGGGGGCCCCTCCCCCGGGAACCCAAGCTCTGCAATGTTACGTACCATTTTTGGTCGCGGGTGGCACCCGAACCAGAAGATTGAGGTCTTTTTGCCACCAGGCGCCGTTTGCGCACACCAGCGGGAGTTAGCGGCTGTCTTGATGAGCTCTCTTCACAAATATTACTATCATACCGGGTGGCGTAAAAATCAGAAAATGAGGTTTTTGCGCTATCAGGCGCCGTCCGCGCATACCAGAGGGAGTTTGAGGCTGATGTTTAACATGCCCACACCTCTCGGTGAGCTCTCTTCGGATATCTAAAAGATTTGGTGCCGGGTGGCACAAAAACCAGAGATTTTGGGTTGTGCCACCAGAGCTTACACTTGCGTTGTGCTGGTACCTCCGGCACTTGAACGTACCCTGTCGACGGGGAAGGGGGGGCCCGGGCCCTCCCCCCGGGAACCACAGCCCGGCAATTGTACGTACCCCACGCGAAGTAGCCGGCACCAAAATCAATGGCTGAGAATGCTCCAAGGCTCTAAGAGTTGTGCCAGAAGGGTTTATGCCGGTTGCAATTGGACGTATCCTGTCGACTGTGGAAAGGGGGGGTCCGGGGGCCATCCCCCCGGGAACCCCAGCCCCGCAACTGTACGTACCCTAAGCAAATTCGCTGGCACCAAAATGAATGGCTGAGATTGCTCCAAGGCTGGAAAGGTTGTGCACGCAAGAATGAGAGGAAAAGCGACCTTGGGAAGAGGGGGGGGGGATGGGTTGCGCGAAGCCCACCGCAAGCCATCCTTTCAGGTGTTGGCGCAGCCCCTAGTTATTATTATTATTATTATTATTATTATTATTATTATTATTATTTTGGGGGGCACCAATACATGGTTGGGTGTCACCGCCACACGGCGGGGTTGGGGCCGTTGGCAGCTTGTTATGAGGGGTACATAATCAGTGCTCCACTGATTCCTGAGACGGAAACTTTTACTGAGAGAAGCTCTCTCACCACGCTCACGGCTCTTGGCTCGGGGTGGCCTCTGGTATCACTCGGGGTGCGGGGGGTGGGGGTTATCTGAGGGAGGGGGTTGGGCTCAGTGGGTCACTGGACAGGTTGGTTAACTAAACTACTGTCGGTATGAGTGGGTATGAAGGCGACAGGCTCCACACATTTCCACAAGCCTTGAAATCACTCAACTGCCACAGTAGCGACTGCCTGGACGCGGGGCTCCTGACTCACCCTCTCTCCCAGAACCCCTCGTGCTCACTTTGCGGATGCCATGGGGATGCTCTGGCGGAGGGTCGGGACGTGTTGGGTGCATGTGACCGGGCCTGTCACTTAGTGTTCTCGGTGGATGACTCTTTTGTAGCTTCTATCGGACGCAGGGTGGCTTGCCACGACACCTCAATGATGCATAGTACGTCACGTCTCTGGCCTGGTTACGGGGGCGGGTAACTGAGGCGGGTTCCTGAAGGCTGGTTACGGAAGCTATGTTATTGTTGTTGGGTTCCTGGCTGCTATGTTATTGTTGTTGGGTTCCTGGCTGCTATGTTATTGTTGTTGGGTTCCTGGCTGCTATGTTATTGTTGTTGGGTTCCTGGCTGCTATGTTATTGTTGTTGGGTTCCTGGCGGCCTACATGTTTATGCTTTTTTAAGGGTTGAGCTTTAAATAACCCCACTCGGGTCTTCTTTTATCGAGCTCACCACTCGGTGGATGGAGGCCTGGGGTAGACTTATACGATGTTTTTGATGCTAGGTTCCGTCTCCAGGGATTCGACTGGCATCGCTGCTTTGCCTCACCGCACTGCCTCACCCACACATCCACGCTGGCACACTGTTTCTCCTCTTGCTCTTGTACCTATGTCGCACACAGCTATGAGCTCACGCCGATGAGTGGTTGTGACGAGGTGCACCCAGCTGGATTGCGGGCGAGCCACGGCGGCCTCTCTCTCGCTCGCTCTCTCTTTCTCTCTCTCTCTCTCTCTCTCTCTTTTTTTTTTTTTTTTTTTTTTTTTTTTTTTTTTTTTTTTTTTTTTTTTTTTGCTTTGCTTTGCTTTGCTTTGGGCGAGGCCTAGCTTTCACATGGGCGGGCTGAGCCTATGAGGGGCGCACGATAAGCGTTCCATTGATTTATGAGACGGGTCCCAATTACTGAGAGTAACTCATGTGAGTTGCTCATCATACTCATGGCTCTTGGCTCGGGGTGGCCTCTGGAATCACAAGGGGTGGGCACTGGGGGAGGGGGTTGTGTTCAGAGGGTCACCGCGAAGGATGGTCAACCAAACTACTGTCGGTCGGAGTTTGTACGAAGGCGAGAGGCCCTACACCTTACCACAAGCCTTGAAACGACTAAATGACCAAAGTAACGACGGACCGGAGCGGGGCTCCTGGCTCACCCTCTCTCTCAGCACTCTTCGTGCTCATCCTGCGGATGCCATGGGGTTGCTCTGGCGGAGGGTTATGGGGTGGTGGGTACACGTGCACGGGCCTGTCACTCTGTGCTCTCGGTAGATGACTCACTTGCAGCGTTTATCGGACGCAGGGTGGTTTGCCACGACACCTACCTCGATGATGCACAGCGGGTCCTGCCTCGTGCCTGGTTACGGATGCAGGTGAGTGTTTGTGTGTATTCCTATACATACGTACACGTATGCTTTTTAAGGGTTGAGCTTTAAATAACCCCACCTGGGTCCTCATTTATCGAGTTTACAACTCGATCAATGCGGCACCGGGGTCCCATACCACTTATGTCAGGTTCTTATGCGAAGAGCGCGGCCGCTAGTGCTGGCCCTATGGGTCAAGGCGGTAATCCTTCAGGTTTAGACGTTCCCCGTGGGAGTGCGCCTGCGGGTGGCGATGGCTACTCGGCCGGGGTGGGGTGGTCGAGTGCTCGCGTACCTGACGGGCAACCTGAATCACGTAGAGCCAGCAATCCTGCTGCATCTCGATCACCCTCCCCAACCTCGGAAGAGAAGTCACGTCCGGAAAGGTCTGGTCACGGCGTGTGGCTAGCGGTACCGCCACCGAGGAGGTGGCGGAGGAAGGTACGAAATGAGCTGGATAAGAGATGTTGCATAGTATGGGGGCTATCGCATGTCTCTCAGACAGTGGTCATGGCGCGAGAGCTCCGAATTCTCGGTCTCGGGGAAGTCGAGGTGGAATTCGCGGGCAGAGGTAGCGGGCGGCATTTGCGGATTAAATGTGCGTCTTGTGAGGAGGCGGAGAAGATGGTGCGGCTGCTGCGGGAGCATAAGTTCTTCACGGGAAAGGTTCACGTTGCGACGGGTAGGACTTTCCGGGAAAGAGAGAAGCAGCGGGCTGCACGGGGGGGTGCCCAGTATGTAGAGATGCAGAGGGAGCTTCGCAAGCAGGGATTTGGCTACTGGGTGCTCGACGTGGAAGTCGACGAGCCCCAGGGCGAAGCCTCAAGCGGTGAATCTCCCTTGGCGGAGTGGGGCGGGATGCGGGAGCTGGAGGAGCTGGGGCAGAGGGTGCAGGATGGGCCGTGGAGGGTGGCGGAGGGCTCCAGGCGGGCTCAACCGAAGCGCAGGCATCGGCATCAGCTTCGTTCTTCCCAATTTGTGAAAGGCTTCCCACTGAGGGTGGCCTCACATAATTGGCAAGGCAAAGTGGGTGCGGATAGCCCAGGCTTTGGGGAATGGCCGGAGCACTACAAGGAGCGAGGCTGGGTGATCGTCGGAGTCCAGGAGCACAACCTATCGTCGCAGAAGGTGGAGAAGCTCCAAGTCGACGGCTTCGCAGTCCTCGGCAAAGCGGCTGCAACTGGTGCGGGCTCGCGTCTCTTGGGGGGAGTCTTGACGTTGGTGGCCAACTATCTGGCACCGTGCGCTACCATTGTACAGGCGCCTGTTCCACACCCACAGCAATTGTGGGTGAGGCTGTCGTCTGGGAGCGCGACGGCGTCGGATGTGTTCGTCGGCAACGGCTACTTCCCCCAAGAAAATCAACGAGAGGAATCTATTGCAGCCTATGAGGCGTGGCAGGCGGCCGTCTCCTACTTCGCCACCAAAGGTCATGTGGTTACGGTTGGTGATGCTAATGCTAAGCTGGGGCCCGCCAGAATAGCGCGGGAGGAGGGAGTGGTGGGCCTCTTTGGCGAGATAGATGGGAGGGGTAGAGGGGTTAGGAGTGAGAATGGTGAGTTGCTGGCTGCGATGCTTGTTGCCACGGGGTTGCGCAATCTCAGTGGGTTTTCGCAACCACGGGGGGACAAATATTGGTGGTCTAGGCAGGAAAATGTAGGTGGACGAAGGCATCTACTGGATTACATCTGCGTCTCTTCCGAGCTGGCGGAGGAGGCAAGCTTCGGCGTCGACGAGGTAGACCTTGATACCGACCACAAAGTTGTGTGGGCGGAACTGGTCTGGGGGGGACAGCCACCCCCCAAAAAGCAGGTAAAGAGGTACAAAGCATTCAAGGCAGAGCGCTTGATAGGCAGGGTAGTTGAGGGTAAGGAGAGTGAGCTGTCTAAGCTTAGGTTGAAGTACGACGAGACCTTTGCAGCTGGTATATCGGGGCTGTTGCCAGATGGCCTCCCAGATCTATCAGCAGTGGAGGACCCGGATGAGCTTCAGCAGGAGGTAGATAGGGTCGCTAGCTTAGTGGTCCGAGCGTTCACGGGCGCAGCCGCGAAGGTCTTGGGAGTTCGGGTGATTAGGCCAGGGTTTACTAATGCATGGTTTGATGAGAGTCTTAGGGAAGCGATTGCGCGACGGAGAGAAGCATACGGCCTCTGGCGAAGGAATGAGGCCAACCGAGAGGCCTGGCAAAGATATAAAGAAGCGAGGAAGGCGGTCAGAAGGTTATGCAAGGAGAAGAAGGAGCAAGCGTGGAAGCGGGTCCAGAATGACACCGCTGCCAACTTCAGGAGCGCTACCATGGCCACGTACTGGAAGCTGTCAAAGCGTTTGGGTGGGGTTCGGCGGTCGAACGCTTCTGCTCCTGTTCGGAAGCCCGATGGCACTCTGGCATGCACACTCCGGGAAAAACTACAAGAATGAATACCGCCGACGTATGGTGGTCCCCAAAGAAAACCAGTTTTTGGAGGATGCATGTGTAGAGGAAGTCGGTTCTGATGAGGAAGCAGCGCGGATTGAACCCGAGCGGAAGGCCCGCGAAACCTTCCAGTATAACGACAACCTGCGCGACCAATTCGAGGCCATGGCGCAAGCCGAGGAGATCCGGACTGAGACGGGCCCGCTGGACTATGATTACACCGAGAAGGAAGTGGAGCTCTGCCAGGAAAATCTCCAGAATCACAAAGCGTGCTCACCGGATAAGATCAAGAACGAGATGCTCAAGTACGGAGGCACGCGGATTGTGAGCTTTCTGGTGCGCTTCTTCAACTGGTTGAAATCGTGCGAATACACCCCCAGCGACTGGGGCAAAGCGATTATCGTCAACATCCCAAAAGGAGGCGACCCAACCGATCCGGAAAATTGGAGAGACATCGCGATTCTGAGCTGTCTGGGTAAGATGTATCTGTCCCTTATGGCGGCGAGGCTTACGGCTTTCATCGATCAGCCGGGCAGGCTGCGCCCAGAGCAGGGTGGGTTCCGGCCAAAGCGTAGTACGGGGGGACCAGATTTTTGTCCTTAAGGAGCGTCTGCGCCTTAGACAACAAGCTGGCCTCCATTCTTTCGTTTTGTTCGTGGATCTGAGAAAGGCATTCCCTACGGTTTGGCGGGCCGGGTTGTTTCAGAGGCTAACCCAGATGGGGGTACAGGGCAAGTTCTATCGCATTCTGCGGCGTTTTTACCGAAGAACGTCATCGCGAGTGCTAGTCGATGGCGAACTCACTGGTGAAGTGCTGGAAGAGATGGGAGTTCAGCAAGGGTCGCCGTTGTCACCGTCGCTGTTCACCGTCTTCATGGATGAGCTAACGGTCCGAATCGCGAAAGAGTTGGAGATCGAGGACCTCAACCGCATCGAAGACATACGGACCCTGCTTTACGCCGACGACGTTGCGGTAATTGCGCATAGTGTCACGGAGCTTCAACAGATTGTACATGTCGTGGCGACATTCGTGGAGGACTATCGGCTTGAAACCTGAAACCTGAAACCGGGCAAGACGGAAGTCATGCCGATATACGGGCGCGCCAAGTCAAAAAAGTCGCCCCCATGCGTGAGGTTCCGGGGCAAGGTTCTCAACGTCACCGACCACTACAAATACCTGGGAGTTCTGCTCACGGACACCCTCTCCGATAAACCGCAAGCGAAGCGGGCGGCGGAAATCACTGTAGCGGGAACGGCTGCCTACTACCCCCTCTGGATTGCCCACGAAGTTCCAGCGCGTCTTCGGCTGATGAATTGGCAGCAAATGGTTGGCGCAAAGTTGCTTTACGCATCGGCTTTTTGGGATCTGCCGGGCGCCAACAAGCTGAGTAAGCTGGAGGGCGCGTTGGTAGCGCCCCTGCGGGTCATCTTGGGTGTTGGTACGCGCACAAGCGGCTGCATCACCAGGGGTTTAGGCCGCACGCCGAGTTTTAGCATCCTTGCCAAGGCGGCCCGGCTTCGGTTGCTAGGGCGCATCGAGTTACTGGGCAACACAGCGCTAACACGCAGGCTTTACAACACGGTCGTTCAGGAGGTGGGTAGAAGGAGGGGAAGGCCTAGTCAGGTAGAATGTCTGGCTAGATCTGTTGTAGGTGGAGGTCAGCGCAGCGTCGCGGACTTCTTCTCGGCAGATAACTCCTCTCACTCCTTGCACCCACTTGCACATGCACAGCACGCTCATTTGCACATTGCACTGCCAGTCGAGTCTTTGGAGCGGAGCCGCGTCACCGAACGGTCCCGTGCTGCCAATGGAGGCACATGTCCGACAGGATCAAAGGCCAATTGACTGATAAGTCTATTATTATTATTATTATTATTATTATTATTATTATTATTATTATTGTTATTATTATTATTCAGTCGAGTCTTTGGAGCGGAGCCGCGTCACCGAACGGCCCCGTGCTACCAATGGAGGCACATGTCCGACAGGATCAAAGGCCAATTGACTGATAAGTCTGTTATTATTATTATTATTATTATTATTATTATTATTATTATTATTGTTGTTGTTGTTGTTGTTATTACTATTATTATCATCATCATTATTATTATTATTATTATTATTATTCTGCGGAATAACCTCGGCTTAGTGCAGTCTTGCCCTCAGGAGCTCCATCGGTGGCCCCGATCATCAGGCGAGAGACTGACACGGGGGGGTGGAGGACCTCGAACAAGGGTATTGGAGGCTTATGTCCGTTGAGGATATGCCATTAGCTGCATCAGTACGCCCTCAGATATAGTAAATCTGCCTTGGAGTGTTGACTGTGACATATTTGAGGGAAATCCCGATGAAAAAACCTAGTCACACTTGCTAAACAGAGTTCCAGCCCAATGGCCTCAAGGCGTTAAACTGTGACGCCAACTCATAACCCTTTGGTGGTAGATGCTGGGGAGGAGGGTCGTTGCGCGCGTAAAAGATCTTAAACTCCGCATATGCTGGTTGATAGCCCAGGACCCAGCAGACACCAGATTGTTATGGGTGGGGTTTCGAGGCAGCTCTAGCAACCGCGCTTGGTGTATGCACTTGCACATTCGGTGACGTCTTGCAAGAGGTTGCTGGGACTGCGGAATAACCTCGGCTTAGTGCAGTCTTGCCCTCAGGAGCTCCCCGATCATCAGGCGAGAGACTGACACGGGGGGGTGGAGGACCTCGAACAAGGGTATTGGAGGCTTATGTCCGTTGAGGATATGCCATTAGCTGCATCAGTACGCCTCAGATATAGTATTATTATTATTATTGTTATTGTTATTATGGACACCGTGATAGCCCAGTGGTCAAGTTCTACCATCTGGGCCCTGTCGCCAGTTCGATTCCAGTCGGTGCCACCAGTATTTTCATTGAACATACCGGTCCGTCTGGAAGTGTTGGAACTGCCCTTGCGGGGGTGTCATTAGAGCCTATCGTCAATTCTTCGTACTCCCCTCACGGGTGAGACGATGGAGGCGCATGTGCAGAAATGCATCAGCCATTGACAGAGAAGCACTATTATTATTGTTATTATTATTATTATTATTATTATTATTATTATTATTATTATTATTATTATTGTTATTGTTGTTGTTGTTTTGTTATTTTTATTATTATGATTATTATTATTATTACTATTATTATTATTATTATTATTATTATTATTATTAATTATTATTATTATTATTATTGTTATTATTATTAATAGTAGTAGTAGTATTAGTAGTAGTAGTAGTAGTAGTAGTAGTAGTAGTAGTAGTAGTAGTAGTAGTAGTAGTAGTATATTAGTATATTAGTATATTAGTATATTAGTATATTAGTATATTAGTATATTAGTATATTAGTATGTTAGTGTATTAGTATATTAGTATATTAGTATATTAGTATATTAGTATATTAGTGTATTAGTTTATTAGTGTATTAGTGTATTAGTATATTAGTATATTAGTATATTAGTATATTAGTATATTAGTATATTAGTATATTATATTAGTATATTAGTATATTAGTATATTAGTATATTAGTATATTAGTATATTAGTAAATTAGTAAATTAGTCTATTAGTATATTAGTATATTAGTATAGTAGTATAGTATTATAGTAGTATATTTGTATATTTGTATATTTGTATATTAGTATATCAGTATATCAGTACATCAGTATATCAGTATATCAGTATATCAGTATATCAGTATATCAGTATATTAGTATATTAGTATATTTTAGTATGTTAGTATACTAGTATACTAGTATACTAGTATACTAGTATACTAGTATACTAGTATACTAGTATACTAGTATACTAGTATACTAGAATATATACTAGTATACTAGAGTATACTAGTATACTAGTATACTAGTATACTAGTATATTAGTATATTAGTATATTAGTATGTTAGTATGTTAGTATGTTAGTATGTTAGTATGTTAGTATATTAGTATATTAGTACATTAGTACATTAGTACATTAGTATATTAGTACATTAGTATATTAGTATATTAGTATATTAGTATATTAGTAGGATATTAGGATATTAGGATATTAGGATATTAGGATATTAGGATATTAGTTAGGATATTAGGATATTAGGATATTAGGATATTAGGATATTAGTATTAGTATTAGTAAATATTAGTATATTAGTTAGGATATTAGGATATTAGGATATTAGGATATTAGGATATTAGGATATTAGGATATTAGGATATTAGTATTAGTATTAGTATTAGTTTATTAGTTTATTAGTATATTAGGATATTAGGATATTAGGATATTAGGATATCAGGATATTAGGATATTAGGATATTAGGATATTAGGATATTAGGATATTAGGATACTAGGATATTAGGATATTAGGATACTAGGATACTAGGATACTAGGATACTAGGATACTAGGATACTAGTATATGAGTATATGAGTATATGAGTATATGAGTATATGAGTATATGAGTATATGAGTATATGAGTATATGAGTATATGAGTGTATGTGTATGAGTGTATGAGTGTATGAGTGTATGAGTATGAGTATATGAGTATATGAGTATATGAGTGTATTAGTATATTAGTATATGAGTATATTAGTATTTAAGTATTTAGTATTTAAGTGTTTCGTGTTTAGTGTTTAGTGTTTAGTGTTTAGTGTTTAGTGTTTAGTATTTAGTATTTAGTATTTAGTATTTAGTACTTAGTATTTAGTACTTAGTACTTAGTACTTAGTACTTAGTACTTAGTACTTAGTACTTAGTACTTAGTACTTAGTACTTAGTACTTAGTACTTAGTACTTAGTACTTAGTACGTAGTATGTAGTATGTAGTATGTAGTATGTAGTATGTAGTATGTAGTATGTAGTATGTAGTATGTAGTATGTAGTATGTAGTATTTGGTATTTAGTATTTGGTATTTGGTATTTGGTATTTGGTATTTGGTATTTGGTATTTGTTTGGTATTTAGTATTTAGTATTTAGTACTCATTATTTATTATTCATAGTTTGTTATTATTATTATTATTATTATTATTATTATTATTATTATTATTATTATTATTATTATTATTATTATTATTATTATTATTTGGACACCGTGATAGCCCAGTGGTCAAGTTCTACCATCTGGGCCCTGTCGCCAGTTCGATTCCCGTCGGTGCCACCAGTATTTTCATTGAACATACCGGTCCGTCTGGAAGTGTTGGAACTGCCCGTGCGGGGGTGTCATTAGAGCCTATCGTCAATTCTTCGTACTCCCCTCACGGGTGAGACGATGGAGGCGCATGTGCAGATTTGCATCAGCCATTGACAGAGAAGCACTATTATTATTATTATTAGTGGCACCGCGATAGCCCAGTGGTTAAGGTCTACCATCTGGGACCTGTCGCCAGTTCGATTGCCGTCGGTGCCAGTATTTTCAAAGGATATTTTCTTTGAAAGTATTGGTCTGTCTGGAAGGCTTGGAGCTGCCTTGCGGGGGTGTCAGTAGAGCCTATCGTCAAATCTTCGTACTCCCCTCGCGGGCGAGACGATGGAGGCACATGTGCAGAAATGCATTCGCCATTGACTGAGAAGCACTATTATTATTATTATTATTATTATTATTATTATTATTATTATTATTATTATTATTATTGGACACCGTGATAGCCCAGTGGTCAAGTTCTACCATCTGGGCCCTGTCGCCAGTTCGATTCCCGCCGGTGCCACCAGTATTTTCATTGAACATACCGGTCCGTCTGGAAGTGTTGGAACTGCCCTTGCGGGGGTGTCATTAGAGCCTATCGTCAATTCTTCGTACTCCCCTCACGGGTGAGACGATGGAGGCGCATGTGCAGAAATGCATCAGCCATTGACAGAGAAGCACTATTATTATTATTATTATTTTTATCACGGAAAGGTGTTGGTGAAGGGGGTGGGGGGTTTGGGGTGAGGGGGAAAATGGAAATTGTGTACCCCGCCCCCCCCCCCGGTCCACCCCCATTCCGCACCCCTGTCGGAATAAATCATGGTTTGTGGGAACGAGGAGGAGTTGCGAGCTCATATTTGCAGGGTGGTTAGCCCCAGACTCGATCTTGATGCTGATATGATTTTTTTGGAATTCACGCAAATATTTGTCTTAGGGGAGTGTCCTGAATGCCAATTTTTCCTTGTTTTTTTTCGCACCCCAATCGGAATAAATCATGGTTTGTGTGAACCAGGAGGAGTTGGGAGCTCATATTGACAGGGTGGCTAGCCCCAGACTCGATCTTGATGCTGATATAATTTCTTTGGAATTCACGCAAATATTTGCGTTAGGGGAGTGTCCTGAATGCCATAATTCCTTGTTTTTTAGCCTATTTTTTGCACCCTCGTCGGAATAAAACATGGTCTGTGTTAACCAGGAGGAGTTGGGAGCTCATATTGACAGGGTGGCTAGCCCCAGACTCGATCTTGATGCTGATATAGTTTTTTTTTGGAATTCACGCAAATATTTGCGTTAGGGGAGTGTCCTGAATGCCAAAATTCCTTGTTTTTTAAGCCTTTTTTTTCACCCCCCATCGGAATAAATCATGGTCTGTGGGAACCAGGAGGAGTTGGGAGCTCATATTGGCAGGGTGGCTAGCAGCAGACTCGATCTTGATGCTGGTATAAATTTTTTGGAATTCACGCAAATATTTGCGTTAGGGGAGTGTCCTGAATGCCAAATATCCTTGTTTTTTAGCAGTACTTGCCTTTGCGGCAGTTGAACGTACCCTGTCGACGGGGCAGGGGGGCTCCGGGGGGCCCTCCCCCGGGAACCCCAGCCCTGTGATTGTACGTACCCGTTCTGGTCGCGGGTGGCACCCACACCTGAAAATTGAGGTTTTTTGCACCAGTCGCCCTTTGCGGCATCTCCGGCAATTCAACGTACCCTGTCGAAGGGAAAGGGGGTCCCCCCGGGAACACAAGCCCTGTGATTGTACGTACCCGTTGTGGTCGCGGGTGGCACCCACACCTGAAAATTCAGGTTTTTTGCCACCAGGCGCCCTTGCGGCACCTCCGGCAATTCAACGTACCCTGTCGAAGGGAAAGGGGGGATTCGGAAGCCCTGCGATTGTACGTACCAGTTCTGGTCGCGGGTGGCACCCACACCTGAAAATTGGGGGTTTTGCCACCAGGCACCCTTTGCGGCACCTCCGGCAATTCAACGTACCCTGTCGAAGGGAAAGGGGGCGGGAGGGGGGGAGGGGTCCGGGGGGGCCTCGAAAAAGTGATAAGAAGTGGGGTTGGCGGGGTTTGGTGCGCTTCGCGCACCGGTAAACCACCCTTTCAGGTGTTGGCGCAGCTCCTAGTTATTATTATTATTATTATTATTATTATTATTAGGGAGTACATAGGCCATCGGTCCTTTCCATGGGCTGATTGGTATAAAGCTCCTAGAGTAATGTTCTATGCCGTCACTTCCTTTATTCCACCGATTGGTGTGGAGACTTTCCTTATGGAATGGAGGACTGGATGCACATGGCCTTTTGGCTCAGCAATTGGCAGGAGATACACTATTATTATTATTATTATTATTATTATTATTATTATTATTATTATTATTATTGTTATTTTGGACACCGTGATAGCCCAGTGGTCAAGTTCTACCATCTGGGCCCTGTCGCCAGTTCGATTCCCGTTGGTGCCACCAGTATTTTCATTGAACATACCGGTCCGTCTGGAAGTGTTGGAACTGCCCTTGCGGGGGTGTCATTAGAGCCTATCGTCAATTCTTCGTACTCCCCTCACGGGTGAGACGATGGAGGCGCATGTGCAGAAATGCATCAGCCATTGACAGAGAAGCACTATTATTGTTATTATTATTATTATTATTATTGGCCCTGTCGCCAGTTCGATTCCCGTCGGTGCCACCAGTATTTTCATTGAACATACCGATCCGTCTGGACCAGTATTTTCATTGAACATACCGGCCCGTCTGGAAGTGTTGGAACTGCCCTTGCGGGGGTGTCAGTAGAGCTTATCGTCAATTCTTCGTACTCCCCTCACGGGTGAGACGATGGAGGCGCATGTGCAGAAATGCATCAGCCATTGACAGAGAAGCACTATTATTATTATTATTATTATTATTATTGGACACCGTGATAGCCCAGTGGTCAAGTTCTACCATCTGGGCCCTGTCGCCAGTTCGATTCCCGTCGGTGCCACCAGTATTTTCATTGAACATACCGGTCTATTTCTGGACCAGTATTTTCATTGAACATACCGGCCCGTCTGGAAGTGTTGGAACTGCCCTTGCGGGGGTGTCATTAGAGCTTATCGTCAATTCTTCGTACTCCCCTCACGGGTGAGACGATGGAGGCGCATGTGCAGAAATGCATCAGCCATTGACAGAGAAGCACTATTAGGGAGTACATAGGCCATTGGTCCTTTTCAATGGGCTGATTGGTATAAAGCTCCTAGAGTAATGTTCTATGCCGTCACTTCCTTTATTCCACCCATTGGTGTGGAGACTTTCCTTATGGAATGGAGGACTGGATGCACATGGCCTTTTGGCTCAGCAATTGGCAGGAGATACATTATTATTATTATTATTATTATTATTATTTTATTATTACAGCCAAATGGCCTTACGGCATTGAACTGTGATGTAAATCCATAACCATTCGGTGGTATGCTGGGGAGGAGGATCGTTGAGGCCTCATAAAAGATCTTTAACTCCGCCATGCTGGTTGGTAGCCCAGGACCCAGTTGTCTGCCAAATTGTTATGGATGGGGTTTTGAGGCAGTTCTAGCTACCATGCTTGGTGTATGCACTTGCACATTCGGCGACGTTTTGCAAGAGGTTACTGGAACTGCGGAGTAACCTCGGCTTAGTGCGGTCTTGCGCTCAGGAGCTCCACCGGTGGCCTTGCTTACCAGTCGAGAGACTGGCCAGCCAGGGGTGCTTGGAGGACTCGAACAAGGGTATTGGAGGCTTATGTCGGGACACGGATCGTGCCATGCAGCTGCATCAGTACGCCTTAGAGAAACACTATTATTATTATTATTATTATTATTATTATTATTATTATTATTATTATTATTGTTGGAACTGTCCTTGCGGGGGTGTCATTAGAGCCTATCGTCAATTCTTCGTACTCCCCTCACGGGTGAGACGATGGAGGCGCATGTGCAGAAATGCATCAGCCATTGACAGAGAAGCACTATTATTATTATTATTATTATTATTATTAATTATTATTCTATCGTCAATTCTTCGTACTCCCCTCACGGGTGAGACGATGGAGGCGCATGTGCAGATTTGCATCAGCCATTGACAGAGAAGCACTATTATTATTATTATTATTATTATTATTATTATTATTATTATGGACACCGTGATAGCCCAGTGGTCAAGTTCTACCATCTGGGCCCTGTCGCCAGTTCGATTCCCGTCGGTGCCACCAGTATTTTCATTGAACATACCGATCCATCTGGACCAGTATTTTCATTGAACATACCGGCCCGTCTGGAAGTGTTGGAACTGCCCTTGCGGGGGTGTCATTAGAGCTTATCGTCAATTCTTCGTACTCCCCTCACGGGTGAGACGATGGAGGCGCATGTGCAGAAATGCATCAGCCATTGACAGAGAAGCACTATTATTATTATTATTATTATTATTATTATTATTATTATTATTATTATTATTATTATTATTATTAGGGAGTACATAGGCCATCGGTCCTTTCCATGGGCTGATTGGTATAAAGCTCCTAGAGTAATGTTCTATGCCGTCACTTCCTTTATTCCACCGATTGGTGTGGAGACTTTCCTTATGGAATGGAGGACTGGATGCACATGGCCTTTTGGCTCAGCAATTGGCAGGAGATACACTATTATTATTATTATTATTATTATTATTTTGGACACCGTGATAGCCCAGTGGTCAAGTTCTACCATCTGGGCCCTGTCGCCAGTTCGATTCCCGTCGGTGCCACCAGTATTTTCATTGAACATACCGATCCGTCTGGACCAGTATTTTCATTGAACATACCGGCCCCCGTCTGGAAGTGTTGGAACTGCCCTTGCGGGGGTGTCATTAGAGCTTATCGTCAATTCTTCGTACTCCCCTCACGGGTGAGACGATGGAGGCGCATGTGCAGAAATGCATCAGCCATTGACAGAGAAGCACTATTATTATTATTATTATTATTATTATTATTATTATTAATGGAGGCACATGTCCAGGATCTGGATCTGATGCTATAGTCTGAGGAAGCCTATTATTATTATTATTATTATTATTATTATTATTATTATTATTATTATTATTATTATTCCCTGTCGCCAGTTCGATTCCAGTCGGTGCCACCAGTATTTTCATTGAACATACCGGTCCGTCTGGAAGTGTTGGAACTGCCCTTGCGGGGGTGTCATTAGAGCCTATCGTCAATTCTTCGTACTCCCCTCACGGGTGAGACGATGGAGGCGCATGTGCAGAAATGCATCAGCCATTGACAGAGAAGCACTATTATTATTATTATTATTATTATTATCATTATTGCCCTGTCGCCAGTTCGATTCCCGTCGGTGCCACCAGTATTTTCATTGAACATACCGATCCATCTGGACCAGTATTTTCATTGAACATACCGGCCCGTCTGGAAGTGTTGGAACTGCCCTTGCGGGGGTGTCATTAGAGCTTATCGTCAATTCTTCGTACTCCCCTCACGGGTGAGACGATGGAGGCGCATGTGCAGAAATGCATCAGCCATTGACAGAGAAGCACTATTATCATTATTATTATTATTATTACTACTATTATTATGAGATAAGTCGATATTTTTTCGGCGAAAACACAAATATACATTCTTTCTTGAAACGGTAGAAAAGATCAGTTTCGAGGGAGGAGGAGAATAGAAAAGTTCCACTTTGGGTAGGAAAGAAGCGGGGCGGGGTCGGGGGGGGGGGGGGGGTTGGCTGGTTAAACGTGACTGAGTCAGTGTGTTTTCAATCTGTTATTAAACATAATTCCTTTTTCGTTCTGCTCTGCCGGCCGGCTGTTCTGTTAGAACGTACATCATGATATATACTGTTCTACACACTCGGCGGTAGCTGTTGGAACTAATAATCTTAACTTGAATTAATAGTTAAGGTCCGGCCGCCGCATCAGAGTAACGGTCACGGTGTTGGTAGAGCTTTTACTTATTACTCTTGTAAGTCTTGACTAGCCCCCTGCGAAGAAATTACCAAACGGCAATCAATTGAATACACACACTGCTGTCCATTGACCTCAAAATACTTCCGAGGTCAGGGAAGGTATTGTACCAAAAGACTCTGGATGATGATCATGATCTGTCAATTCCAGTTTCGATTCAGTACTCTTGCTTGACAGACTACTTGTCCTTTGTGAAACAATACAAATTCTGAGAACTAACGATAATATTTCAAGTGGAATACGAGTCACAGTGTGTACCAGCCTGTTAGAGTTGTTCAACTTGAGTCAGTCTGGAAAAAATAAGCTAAAAAGACCGAAGACTGCCACTTTATGTGAGACTAACTAAGTAATAATCTGCCGTATACTAGCTGTGGCCTACTGGCAGTAGAAACTTTATTGAGAAAATGGCCAAGGGAACAGCCCGAATACATACTTAGTCTAGGCCGGTGACATAAGTAATTGCTTTAACGACACACATTACATATGCCGGACCTTACTGACTATCCGGCCCCGTTAATTATATTAATATGTCTAACACTCCCCCTAGATCAAAGTATTAATAAATTACTAAATTGACTGCAGGTCCCAATACATCTATTCTGTGAAAATTAGAAAAACACATACTCAAAACATACTAACGTTACTCTTATCCTCACTCTCTCCAAGAGGTTGTGTCGATGGTGGCTACCCGACTTGCAGGGGCAAGTATGCATCAGTTAGACTGCATACAGGGCAGCTATCCCCAGTCAAGCCAGGCCTAGTCGACGAGAAGATTAGGTCGTACGCACCCGGGGCCTATCCTATGCTGAGTAACATTAGGTATGTGACACAGGCGCAGTGTGGTCATAATACACATATAGTATTAATATATATATATATATATATATATATATAAGTTATATATATATATATGATCACGTGGGTAGTCATAATATATAGTCTTAAATAAAATATATTATACTACGGTATATCCATCTGTGCTGATCTATCGTAAGGTATGATCAACTTGAACTATTAACTATTTATCTATCCGGTAGTATGAATTTATACTATTTGACAGCGCTTCCCGTAGGGGGGTATGAAATGAAGACAAAGTAATATAGTATATATGGACAAAAACACTATGTATGTAATTATTGGCGAGTTTGGTACATCCGTCTGGCTGCCGGATCGTGTTTTTCTACATTCCCATGTACCACGTTCACCGACCAGAACGGACTCCAGGTTGGCCTCTTATAGGTTTTCATGTATGCAAGTGTATAGAGATAGAAGATAGAAATAAAGATATATCCTCAACACAAGTCGAGGAAGCGAACTGCCCGGCCGCTATTGTCCTTCGCCAACACTGTGCCAATCACTAGCGAGCACTGGCCGTTCCGTCGGCACTGTGCCAATCATTCGCGCGTTCCGACCGCCACGTCGGCACTGGGTTATGCGGAGCGGCCGGACAACGGGGGCCGACACAGTCCGCACGTGCTTGGGGAGCCGAGGTGAGGGCCCAAGCACTGCTGTACCAGCTCGGGGGGCGGCCATTTCCGCCGGGCCGCGCGTGGCCCGGCTGGGCTCCAACCGTACACGCGACACAGACAGGCTAGCTCGGGGGGGGGCTCATGTTTGGTCTACCCTGGGCTGCTTGGAGCGCCAGTAGCCAAGCGGGCTACGACTGGGCACAAGAGGAGAGCTGGCGCGACCTGGCCAGACTCCAGCCCCAGCTGCTGGTCACTGACTTTGGTAGCACGTAGCACCTAACCTGGAACCGGGAGCCCACAGCAAGTTCTGCACAACCTGTGCACCTTCCTCCGCAGCTCCAGACCGCCCTTTTGTCTGTTGCTGGAGATCCAAGGCAAGACTAGCGACGGGAAGACCTCTAGGCCTAGCATACCGGCTAGCCTAGACACCGTGGCCACCGTCCTAGCGCAAGATTTTACTACCTACCCAGTCCGCCTGCACTAGGCGGGGGGCCTTGACCTAGAAGACGAGTGGGTACTGGTAGCGGAAAGGTGGCCGGGGGGGGGGAGGGGCCGGGGGAGCTGCTAAGGGGAGCGCCGCCCGCCGGCACACCGGAGATCTTCGTCTACACAGCACTAGAGGCAGAACGCAGAGCTGACCTGTTGGCGGCCACAGTCTGGGGAGTGGTTTTCCGGCAGCGCCCCGCCGGCCCCCGCGAGGGCAAAGCCTAGCAGGGGTTCCACGCCCAGGCCGAGCGCCAGCCAAGGACGCTGGTCGAGGTCTTGGGGGCGGAAGGCCTGGCACTGTACGCGCGGGGGTCCGTACCTGTACCGGCAAGCGGCCGCAGGGTTGCGTGTGTGGGCTGATGATAGCTGGCCCGGCCTGGGGGCTGGACCCGCGCGTTGCGCTTTTTGGTGCCAAGAGCCACCACGTGGTGAATAAAGACCTGTTGCTACTGTGTTCTCAAGTTGGTTAGAGTGTTCTGTCCGGCCGGCACCAGGCCCGGGGGGGGGGGGGGCGCCAAAACGTCCGGCCGCGCATAGGCTGCCTTCCGAAACGTGCCGTTGTACTTACGTGCTGTTTTACTGGGTTTTTACAGTGACTGGCTACACAGCCGCGAAAGGGGTGGACGGAAATAAGTGGCCCCCCAGCCAAGGGGCACGAAACCACCGCCCGCGGGGAGGGCGGGGGGGGGGGGGGGGGTGCGTGTCCCTTGGCCGGGGCCGGCCGACACACGCCAGGGCGTGCCGCACGAGGAGAGGAGAGCGCCCCCCCCCCCCCCGGCGCGGCGACGGCACGCACGCGCCCCGGGCGGACAGTGACTGGCTAGGGCGCGCGCCACTGGGCGCGGCGGGCTGTCGGCACGCGGCGCGCGTCCGGGAGACGGGGGGGGGGCGCGCCACCGGGCGCGGCGGGCTGTCGGCACGCGGCGCGCGCCCGGGCGACGGGGGCGCGCGCCAGGGACGCCGCTTGCTCGGGCCTGCGTCCACAAGGCCATTATTCGCTTCGGTCGGAATGCACCCAACTGAAGGCTGCCTCTCCCACAGCGCTTCCTGCCGCTCTCACCGTAACTGCTCACCCCTTGGTCACTCACTCTGACCGTGACTACTCACCTCTTCGTCACTCACTCTGACAGTAACTACTCACCCCTTGGTCACTCACTCTGAGCGTGGCTACCCACGCCTTGGTCACTCACTCTGACCGTGACTACTCACCTCTTGGTCACTCACTCTGACCGTGACTACTCACCCCTTGGTCACTCACTCTGACCGTGACTACTCACCCCTTGGTCACTCACTCTCACCGTGGCTACCCACCCCTTCGTCACTCACTTTCACCGTGGCTACCCACCCCTTCACGTCACCCTCGCCTGGGCTACTCACCGCTCACGCCACTCCCACCGTGGCGACGGCTCACTCACCGCAGCCTGTCACTGCCGGCTCCCACGCTGGCTAGGGGCGTGCCCGCCCCCCCGCGCTCCCGCACTTGCGCTCCAGTCAGAGGGGAAGCAAAGCGCGGTGTCGGCGGCCAGTGGCCCGGGGCCGCCCGTGAGGACGGCGTGAGCCCCCCCCCCCCGGGCAGGGGGGCCGGCTGCCGGGCGGCGGGGCCGCCCTCCCCCCAGGCTCGGGGCTCTCACGGGGGCGCCGTGTCCCCGGCCGCGCGGGCCGGCGCCGCGGCTTCTTCGGGCCCCGCCGCGCTGCCCTCGCCGGTGGTGAGGAAGGCCTGGCACTCCTGTAGCAGTTCCCACGGGGTCTGTGCGGTGTAGGAAGTGACGACGACGAGCCAGCGGTCGCACGCGGCGGCCGCGGGGGTCTCCACAGCCACGGGGCTGGCTTCCTCGCCCGGTGGGTTCAGCAGGCACCGCCGGCAGGCCAGACACTCGAGCGGCCTAGCCGCCACGAGGCGGGCGGCCCCACCCCCCAGGTCCTCGAGGTCGAAGACGTTGGTAGGGCACACGGACCACAGCTCCAGCGCGCGTGGTGCCGGGAGCGGGCGTGGCTGGACCTGGACGCTCGACACCTTGCGGGGGGTGAGGAGCCCCTTCTGCCAACGAGAGTCCCGGGAGGCATAGCCCTTGGTGACCCACAGCCGGACCCAGACCTCCTCGCCCGGCAGGAGACGGCAGAGCACCTGCCGTTCGCCGCCGGCGGCCACCCGCGCTGCCGGGTAGCCGGGCACGGGGCGTAAGTGGGCGAGGGACACCTCGGTCACGACCCAGCAGGCCTCCAGCGCGCGCAGCTCGTCGTCGGTGAAGAGGTCGAGCTCCTTTTCCTCGTCCGGTGGCGGCGGGGGTTCCGCGTCGTCCAGGTCGGCCGGGCGCAGGCCCAGGCCCGCCAGCACGGCCTAGGCCGCCAACCGCCCTGCCTCGGTTTGCTGGAGCGCGCGGGCGTATTCTTGGTCCAGCCGGGCCAGGCCTGCGCGCGCGTGCGGCCGGACTCCGCCCGCAGGGCACCCAGCCTGTCCCGGAGCAGCGCCAAGGGCGGGGTGGCGGGGGGGCGGCCGCCGGGTGGGCTACCTTGAGCTCCAACAACGCACTGTTCGCGGGCGTCAGAAACGAGGGCGTAGCCTGCTCCCAGGGCACGACGGGCAGGCCGGCCAGCACGGCCGGCGCCACGTCGACCCGCACGCGCTCCAGCAGCTGCACGAGGTCCAGGTTAGTAATACCCAGCGAGTTGAGCGGCTTCGACAGGACCTCGACGTAGCTGACCGCGGCGGCCGGCAGGAAGTACAGCGCCTGCAACAGGGCCTGCGGCAGCAGCGGCGTTTGCACGCCTTCCAGCAGGAACGCCGCCGTGCGTCCGTCCGCCGGCAACGAAGGTAGGTGGGCGGCGGAAACGCTGACCGCCCGCGCGGCGCGCCGGACCTGCGACCCACTGAACCGGGCCCAGGCCTCCTGGTCCATGCGCCGCGGGCGGGGAGAGGGGAGGCGGCGGCCGGGCCTGCTTGATTGTGGCCCGGGGGGCCGCGCGCAGCCCACCCCAGACACTCGGTCGGTCCGCTCCCCCCGCGCCCCGTCCCCTGGCCCTGTCCCCCTCCGCCGCCCCTACCGACACGCCCCTTCACTCCGCGGTAGGGGGGGAAGGGGCGGGGCCGCAGCAGGGCGAGAGCACACGGGCAGTGGTGGGAGAGGGGGGGGGGCGCCCCGCTAGTGTAAAGGAAACCCGTGGCCAGAGGGAGAGCCAAGGCCATCCGTGCCAAGCCAAGGCCTCTCTACCTACTCAGGGAGAATGAGCGCGGCCGCCGCTCCCCCTGCGAAGAAGAGACACAAGGCCGAACCCCAAGCCCCAGCCCCACCCCCGGACCAGCCCCGCGCCGAACGCCCGGCGGACGAGTCGCTACACCCGTTGGGGCCCAGATTCGTCTGCACCAGGAGCTGCCGCGATTGCCAGCGGCCAGCACAATGTGCAGTCTGCCGGCCGTGCCGGCTGTTTAGCCTGTTCCAAGAAAGACGTCACTGCTCAGCCGACACGACACAAAAGGTTGAGAGATTTGTATTAGCGGAACAGGTCATGCTGGCAGGAGCCGAGCCGCTTCGCGTGCACAAGCTGGTTCCAACGAGGGTAGCGCTCTCGGAGGCCGGGGCAGTGCAGGAGTGGCTGCGCTCCTTTTCCTTGTTCGTCACGACGGCTGAAAAGTTCGACAAGTGTGAAATTGGCCAAGGCCAGGAGGCGTGCCAAACGGAACAGAGTCTGATGGACAATTCTGTTCTGCTCCTGCAACAGCACGGGCTGGTGCTCAGAAAGGTCGATTGCAAGCCCCGCGCGCTACCGCGCTCCTCGCAGAACGTTCCGGCGGACTGCGTAGAGTACCTATATTTGCAACACTCGCTAGCCGCGCAGGGGCTTGCCCCTAAGGTGCACGGCTACCTTCGGGTAGACAGCCCCCTGCTACCGAGAAACCCCCCGAACGGCGGTGGCCCGGCCGGACCGGCGAGCGCTAGCAGCGAAGTGAACGTGGAGGATGATCTCCTGGGCTCAGAATACTTGGAGCTTGCGTCGAAAGGCGACGACGCCAAGGACCCGACACAAGTAAACAGCGCTACGTTCTGGCTCGTGGCTGATCTCGCCTCGGTGGGACCTTCCTTTAGCCTCAACCTGCAGACAGCCACCGCTATAGACAAGCTCCAGGTCGATGCCGCACAATTCGAGGCTTTTCTGAGAAGGCTGCTGGATTTCTCGGCCTGTGTCATGCCGCTGTTGGTCACGGATCTGACGCTTTACAAAGTAGAGCTAAGCGCCGCCCCCCCCCCGGCTTCCTGTTGCGATCTCTGGGCCCGAAGCAGTGCTGGCGGCTCCGGTTGCCCGCCGGGCTGCCCGCCAATGACGAGCGGGACCTCCAAGATGCCATCAAGCTGTGCAACCTGCTGAGCTTCGTGGCTAACGGCCTCTACACAAGCCCCGGAAAACACAGTCTGCGCCAGGAACTAAAGGCTGTTGCCTGGAAGCTTATACTACCCCTTATCAGGGTACCCAACCCCAGAGGTCGTCTTCTACAATGCGCCGTCTGGTGGCAGCAGGGCTGGAACAAGACAGAAAGCCAGCTGTCCCGGGCGAGGCACTACCTCGGGGATTGTAAACCGGCTGCTGTGCTCCGGGGGTTGACGAAAGAAGTCTGGTGGGATGCAGCGACCGGACAACGGGGGTATTTACTCTGCGAGAACGAGACATTCACCGAGGAGGACTTCACGGTTGGACGCGTCGAGACCTTACTACGTGTACTGATTCGGCTAGCCAATCCTCAAGGCCCCGCGCAGACATGACTGCCTGGGCCGGCTACCGAGGCTTGGCCTTTGCTTGTTCGGTAGCAGTCCGTTGAACCAGTACGGGGCAAGTAAAGGAGTCCCTTGAGCGTACCAAGCTTGTGCGGCGGATAGAGAAGAAGGAAGGGCCGGGCTTGGAGGTCTGCCGGGACGGAAGGAAAGAGGAAAGGTGGGGGGCCCGCGGAGGCGAGTGTACGGTGGAGAGTGTACGGTGGGAGGGAGGGCAGGGCAAGGGGGCCCAGCCGCGCGGGGAAGAGGACAGGAGAGGGGGGACGGCCCCCGGGGGATGTAAACGCCAGGGCCAGGGTCCGAGGAGGCGATAAAGCTCCGGTGCCCCACCTCTCTCCCCCAAACTTACAAGGAGATGTCCGTCCCTTCCCCCGGCACGAGTGCCAACGCGGGCCAGAAGCGCCCTCTCCCAGCGGGCCCTTCAACAGCCCCGGGGCCCCCGCGCTCGATTGTTGCTGACGGGGCCCCGGCTGGCTCGCTTGGCCCAGTACCACTGCGTCTGGCGCCGGCCGGACCACTCAACACCATGCCGCCTACACACCCCCTGGCCCCTAGGTTTGTGTGTGAGTCGCGCCGGCGTTGCCACGAGTGTGCGCAGCCAGGGTCGTGCGACCCCTGTCGGTCGTGCCAGCTATCGGCGCTGTTCCTCCGAGTAGAACCCTGTTCTGTCGACCCAAAAGACCGGGTTACCCGCTGGCAACCCGGCAAGCAGCGACTGGAGCCAAAAGAGCTACCACGCACTTCGAGCCCAGGGCTCCCCACGTGGCAAAAAGCAATCTCTCTCTTCGTAGCGACCGACAAAGACTGGACGAGTTGCGAGCTAGGCGGAGCCCGCCACTCCCAAGATGAGCAGTCCTTGGCCAAGGACTCCGTCCTGCTTCTGCATCGCCGCAAGCTAGTGCTCAAGCGCATCGGGCAGCCACAGCTGGAGAACCAGCGGCGACCTTCGGCCGCCCAATTAGAGTATATGGGGCTGCAACACGTGCTGGCACAAAAGGGGTTAGCGCCCAAGGTGTACGGCTACCTCCGCGTGGACAGAGAAGAGGGTGGCAATACGTTCAGTACGTTCTGGCTCGTTATGGACCTCGTCCGCGCGGGTGCCGCCCTCAGCCTGGACCTAGAACAAGCCAAAAGTTGCGTGTCCGGCCCCCCATCAAGGCCTTCAAGAGCTTCCTGCAGGAGGTGCTAAGTTTCTCTGTCAACGTTGTCCCGCTGTTGATGGCCGATCTGAAGCCTGCTAACATCACGACGACGGCCGAACCACGGGGTTTTATTGTGCTGGATGTAGACCCTCATTACCACCTGTGGCTCACAGAGTCCGCCCAGTACAAAGCTACCATCTTGCTCTCGAACCTGCTAAGCTTCGTGGCCAACAGCTATAACCGTACGAACGAAGCCTTGCTGAGTACCATTTGGCGATTTATGCAGCCCCTACTGGTAGCCCCAACGGGCCAGGCAGACTTTGAGCGCTGTGTTGAGTGGTGGAGCCAGAGCCTGTCCCCGGAAATGTCCGACAGGCGAACCCAGTTCTGCCAGGCCAGGCACTACTTGCGGAAATTTAATATGCATCTGGATGCCTTGAACGAAATGCCTACTACTACTACTACTACTGGTGATCAGTATCGCATTGATTGGCTGCCCGACGAGGCCGAGTCCAAGTATGAGGAGCATTGGTGGAACAAGTCGGGGCAGAAAGTTCACAACTGGGACGCCAAGCTAGTCCCGCCTGGCACTGGGAAGCCTCAGGTAAGACAATTTCTAACGGTGCTGGTCCGGATAGCCGCGTGGTGGCACCACGATAACACTTAAGAAGCTGCCTATTTAAGCCTGGCCCGGTAGTAGCAGGTGGCAACGGCCGTGGTGGCCAGAATAAAAGCAGAGTTTTTATTACAAACCAGGGCCTCGGTCCGCCCACCGGCGGAACCCGGGGGGGGGGGGGGGACGGCGGAGGATTTGACCGCCACGCTGTCCGCACCCCGTCAGCACGTGGGGCAGGCTAATCCTAGACAGCTCGCTCGCGGCGGCCGCGGCCTTGCTGCAGGCCAGGCAGTGGAGGCTGTGGTTCCACCGCTCTCGCACTGATCCTCAGAGAAGCGGCTAGGAGCGTGTAGAGCGCTGGCTTTTATTAGATACCTTTTCTCTACCTTTGTCCGACCGCCGGCGGGGCCCGGCCGGGGTGCCCGGCCCACACCGTCCGGCAAAACTCGCGCGCGGCCCCGAGCATGGCCTCCGGCACGCACGCTATCCGCACCCCGTAGGTGCCCACGCACACCACGGCGGAGCGCGGCGGCTGCGGCTCGGCCGCCAGGTCGTACGTGAGTTCGAAGAGGGCGTGACCAAGCGCGGCCTGCACGAGGAAGCGGTTTTCCTCCGTGTCCGCCCACGTGCGCCACAGCGCGTGCGCCAGGGGCGGCGCCCGCGCCTGCTCCCCGTGCGCCCGCCCGGCGGACTGTGCCTTCTTGAGCTCCAGCAGCCACAGGCGGCCCGCCGAACAGCGCCAGACCTGGTCTATGCTGCTGGCCACCGCCAGCGACGGGCTGTGCACCACGACCTGCGCGGCCACGGGCAGGCCGAAGCGAGCGAACAGGAAGGAGATGGCGGTGGCCGTCAGCGGGTGCACGCGCCGCAGCTCGCGCCCGGCCGGGAGGGGCAGCCCCGTTCTGGCCCGCAGCTGCCGCGCGAACCGGGCCCGCTCGGCCGGCGGCGCGCCGTCCCACAGGCGGTAGTCCCGGGACCAGAGCGCGCCCGCCAGGGCTGGCTCGCGCGCACCCGTTGCTATGCGCACGAGGGCGTTGAGTTGCTGATCGACCACGATGGCCTGGCCCCGCCTGTACAGGCACGACTGGGCGCGGGGGTGGCCGGCCGCCGCCGCGCGGGCCGCCCATTCGCAGAAGACGGAGGGCTCGGCACCTGCGGCCGCCGGGGCGGGGGCAGCGACCGGCCCTCACCCTGCTCGCGGCGGGCCTCGGGCGGCATTTTGGGGGCAGGGAGAGGAGCTCCCCCCTCCCCACACCCCGCCCTGCCCCCCCCCCCCCCGCTGCACCGCCCGGGGGCTAGGCAGGAAGGGGGCCGTAGCGGAAAGAGAAAAGGCGCCCCCCCCCCCCTCTACCATTTTCTCCGGGGGCGGGGGAAAGGCTGGGGGGCGGCGCGGACAGGTCGGTTCGCCCCCGGAGCTCCCGGCCGAAGGGGCACGGCACGAATACCGAGAGGGGTGACTAAAAACTACGGCGTGTGCTCGCTCAGTTTTTAATGTGGCCCACACGCTACCGACGGCGGCGACGGCGCGCTGGCCCCCGCCTACGACACCACTAGGCGGCACACGGGGCACGAGTCCTTAGTGCGCAGCCAGGGGTCGACGCACGCCCGGTGCAGGTAATGCGCACACGGCAGCCCCCGCAGCCAGTCCCCTACGACCAAGTCTTGTAGGCAGATGGAACACTCCTTGGGCGAGTTAGGTGCGGCGAGAAAGGCGCCCGTGAGCTGGAGCTCGGGCAGCAACGCTAGGCCGGCCTTGGACAACCCGGTGCGCACGGGCGGCTGCTCGGTCGATCCGCTCTCCCCCAGCATGACCGTGTCCACCACCACTACACCGTCGAGCGTAGACAACAGGATTTCGGCCAGGTCTAAGGTGCTCAGGGTGGCCAAGACGACGCTTTCAAAGTCCGGCTCGGGCGGGGGGGGAGACACCGCCTCCGGCACCACGACGGGGCGCGCCTGACGAGGCGGTGGCTCTGGCCCGGTCGCAGTGGCCGCGGCCAGCTGTCGCAGGCCTTGTCCACGGGGGGCTGGCCGGGGAGTGGTACGTGGCTTTTTGGGCCTTGGTGCCACCGCCGAGCTCGGACGAGCGCGGTGGCTGCTAGCCGTGCCCCGGCTGCTAGTCGTGCCTCCCATCATGCCGGTCGTGTTCGGAGCCTCGCTGCTGACGGACTTTTGGGGGGAGGGGAGCAGGGGCGTACAATCCCCCCCCCCCGGCACGCTCCCCACGGTGGGAGGTCCCCCCCCCTCCCCTCCCCCCTCTCCGCTCCCTCCCTCCCCCTCCCCTCGCCCCCCCCCGCACCCAGCGCGCAGCGCCCAGTGTGTCTTTTTTTTCCACCAGCACCGCTCGTTCGGTGCCGGGCGTGCACGCCCCACGCACGCCCCACGCTCTCCCCCCTTCCCTACACGCCCGCGGACCACGCCCCGCGCTCTTCCCTCCCCGTGCGTACGGGCGGGCGCCTGCCCGCGACGCCGGGGGGGCAGGGCTGCCGCGCCGGGCGGATTACGGGCCGCGCTCACGGGGCCCGCAGCACGGCCGTCTCTTGGAAGTCGTCTGCCCCGCCGTCGTCGGCCTCCGCGGGCGGCAGGAACAGCAGCCGGGCGCGCGCCTCCGGCGGCAAGCACCACCGCCAGCCCAGGGCACTGCCTAAGAGCAACCACGCGTCCGAGAGGTCCTGTGCACCCTGCTTGGGCAGCCGGTCGGGCACTTCCACCACGGCCACCGCCGCCAGCAGCAACGCGTGCGTAGTACACGAACCCTCGTCTCCTTGGAGAGTAGGCGTCTCCCGCGGGTACACGTAGCAACCCAGGCTGGCCTCGGTCAGCCCGGCCTCCGCTAGGCCTAGCAGACGGGCCAGGCGCTGCCCGTGCTGGTCCCGCAAGGCCAACCCGCGGCAGACATGCTGGAGCAGCTGGTAAGTGCCAGACCGGCTGCCGTTGGGGTCCCAAAGAGTGAGCTTCACGGTGTTGCCTGCCCGTTGTTTGCAGAGCAGGAAAGCGTGTTCGTGTGACGAGCACACGTACACCGTAAAGTCCGTTTCCGGCACTTGGGGCTCGGGACCGCTGTGGTCCCCGTAATGGTAGGTATGTGGCCAAACTCCGAACCCTAGGTGGATCGAGACGGGACAGAGCTTCCCGGGGCAGTGCCAGCCAGGGTCTAGCTCGCGCAACAGGGACAGAGCGACACAGAGGCGTCGCAGGGCCGTGTGTTCGTGGCCGCCCACGTCGGCCTGGCCGCTGTACAGGAGAGCCTCCCCCGCCGCGGAGACAATGGGGTTTAGGCGGGCGTCAAGCACGCCCAGGGCCCCTACCAGCAGGCTGCGCAGGGTCAGCACCCGTCGGTCCCGCGCCTCGTCGTCCGACCACCGCAGCTTCCTGTCCCAGCCCAGCTGCTGCCAACGGAAGCGGCACTCCGGCTCTGTCCCTTCGTGCCCTGCGCCGGCTAGCGGAACGACGGGCCGGGGGGGCTTGAGCAGGTAGGGCGGCCGGCGGTCCAGGACTACCTCGGTGGACTCCCAAAACTCATAATACTTGTTCAGGTTGGCTACCGTCTTCCGGAACGGACGGAGCCACCTCGCGAGCACGCTCCGAAACTTGGTTTCTGCTGCCTGCCGGTCAAGGGCGTTCAGTGGGAGCTCGGCTGCGTAGCCCACCCGCCCATCTGGCAGGCGCAGTAACTGCAGGGGCCTGTGCGCCCATTTAGCGCAGATGTCATGCATTCTCTCGTCCAAGCACAGAGGGGCCGGCCATTCGTCCTCTACCAGGAGGTTGGGCTCCTGCAGCGCAGCCCCGTCCTCGGTCAGCAGCGGCCACAGCTGCAGAGAGCGCCGGAGATGGGGATTCAGGAGTCCGTTCCCGTGGAAAAAGAAGAAGTAGCGGGGTCCGGCGGGCGAGCGGGGCTGTCTCCTCACGTATTCGATCCGGGTAACTTGGATAGCCATGGCCTGGCCTAGGGCTGACAACTTCCCCCTCCAGCCCACCTCCCGCAGTCCACGGTCTTCGTCCGCAGCTACGTCGTCGTCGTCCGTGGCTACTTCGTCGTCCAGGTCTACGCCGAATTTGAAGCTGCTGGCACACGCGATGGCCAGGTCGTGCTCCAGGAGTACGAGGGGCTCACCCCAAGGCGAGGTCCCCCGCTCCAAGCCGTCTACCTCCGACCGCAGGACCTTTGGCCAAAAGTTGTAGGGCCGAGGCAAGGGACGGACGGCGGGGGGCGGCGCGGGCGGCAGGCTCGAACCGCCGGGCCACAGCCTGGACTTCTTGGCCGGCGTGCCGCACCTGCACACGCTGCGGCTCCGCTACCCGGCCGCCGGCTGTGCGTCCCGCGACTGCCCGCTCACCCACGCCCCCGACCTGCGGCCGCTGGCGGCCTGCCGCGGGCTGCGCGTGCTGTCGCTGCTGCCGGCGCTGGGCTCGATCGAGCCCTCCGGGCTCGGGCTGCTGCCCGAGCTACGGCTCGAGCTGCGGGGGCTGGTTTACGCGCCCCTGGCCGCGCTCCTGTGCCTGCCGAACCTGCGGGCGCTGCGCCTGCAGACCACCCAGGTCACCCTGTCACTGGCCGCGCTAGCACCGCTGGCCGCGCTGGCCTCGCTAGACCTGTCCGGCTCGGGGGTGCTGGCCGTCCTCAAGGGCTTGGCTAGCCTGCGCCACCTGCGCCAGGTGCGCGTGAGTGGCTGCTTCTCCCTGTGCTTTATCGAGCGCCTAGACTTGCTGCAGGCCAGGGGCGTGGACTTGGTGGGCCTCCCCGACACCTACCCCTTCCGGCATATACCGGCGGCGGAGGCGCCCCGCCCGGGCGCGAGGGCCAAGCGGCGGCTCGCGGGGCACGACCCCTAGGCGGCAGCACTGCCCTCCCCGGCCCCGGCTCCTCTGCCCTGGTAAACTTAACTTGGATTAAAGGCAGGGGCTTTTTACTCACCAGGAACTAGAGCTCACTCCCCCCCCCCCCCCGCGCGCCAGGGGGGGGGGGCTGGTCCTCGCCGGAAGCGGCCTCCAGCCGTAACACCAACTCCCAGGCTACCGCGTCACGCCCGCCGCCGTCGCCCGCCCGCGGTGACCGCGCCTGGCGGGGCTGCCGGGCCGCGCCGAGATCCAGGCGTGCGTAGGCTAGGGCTAGCGCCACGAGGTCCACGTGCTGGAACCAGCGCCTCTCCAGTGCGAGGTCCGGCGGACCGGCCTCTGCGGGCCGGGGGGGCGCCTGCCCGGGCAGGCGCAGCCCCCAGAGCCAGAAGCTAGCGGCCCCCGTCGGACGCACGCCCAGCCCCGCCGCGCCGGGCGCCACCACGTCGCGCCCTGCCATGACGGGCCCGAAGAAGACCGCCTGCCCCTCGACCAGACAGAGCAGCTTGGTGTACCCGGCCGCGCGGCGCTGCTGCTCGACCACCTTGAACGGAAAATAGACGCGGCCGGCCACGCGCAGGGCGGGGAACGCCAGTGTGCGCTGGGGGTACGGCCTGTCCCACGCCCAGGGTACGCAGCGGGCGGCGCCCGCCGCCGGTGCCGCACGAGCCGGCACGTTCCAAGCCCCGGACCCGAACAGCAAGTGCACGGCGCAAGTTTGCACTCCGCGGAGCCGCTGCCGCAGCCCAGCCAGTCCGTCCGCCGGCCGCGGGATGTCGCGGCACAGCACCTGCGCCCGCCCCGCGCCGGCTGGCTCCCACCCCTCACGGCGCAGCACCAGGTAATCGGCGGGGGTCGTGCGGGCCAGGTACGCCAGCAACCCCGCCACGAAGGCGCTGCCGATCCCCTGGCGTCGTCGCCCCACGTCTACTTCACAGAGGTCCAGGCGCCAGCCGTCGGCTACCGACAGCAGCGCGTACGCTAGCAGCTGCTCACCTTCTTCGTACACCAGCAACAGCCTCCCGGGCTCGGCTAGTGCGCTTGCCAGGAGGTTCCAGTTGTGCCTGAACCCGGTGTCTGCGTGGGTGCCCGACGAACGTTCCACCAGCTCTCGCAGGACGGGCAGGTCGGGGGGCTGCGCCGCGCGCACCGAAGCCTCCCCGCTCCACCTCTCGCTAGCCATGCGCTATTTTGCGGTGGCTGCGCGGCGCCAGGCCCCTCCGGGAGACCCCTCCGGAGACCCCTCCGGCGCTCCACGCCCCGGGCCGGGCTGCACGCGGCACACCCGGCGCGAGGGCCTCTCCCCCCCCCCGCTGGGGCGCGGGGGTTCGGTCTGCCCCCCCCCCCCCGCGTGGTGGCAGCCCAGGTCGCGGAGCGCTGTGGCCGCGGGTCCCGGGCCCCGCGGCAGGTGGACCCCCTAGGGGGCCGGAAGGGGGTAGGGTAAAGGGGGGGTGGGAGGGGGGGCCTCCTGCTCGGAGGAGGCACCCCCCCCCCCCTCTGAGTGGAGGCACCCCCCCCCTCTGAGTGGAGGCACCCCCCCCTCTGGGAGGAGGCAACCCCCCCCCCCCTCTGGGAGGAGGCACCCCCCCCCTTGAGAGGAGGCATCCCCCCTCTCAGGGAGGCGCAGGGAGCAAGCAACCTCCCCGGGGGGCCACTCTAGATCCCGGTCGCATAGGAATGGGGGGGGTGGCGCCAGAGAAGAAGCGGGACGACGAGGGCCCCCTCTCCCTCTCTTGAGACTCATGAGACAAACTCGAGGGACAGCCCCCCCCTTTCTTGAGACACTTGAGACAAGCTCTAGTGACACCCCCCCCCTCTCTTGAGACACTTTTGAGACAAGCTCGAGAACACCCCCCCCCCCCAAGAGAAAAGAATCAAGGCACGGGGGATGCCAGGGTCCCCCCAACTAGGAAAAAAAAGGAAGGCACGGGATGCCAGGGGTCCCCCCCCAGGAGAAAAAAAAGGAAGGCACGGGATGCCAGGGTTCCCCCCCCTGCCAAACTCAGGGGGTCGGGGCTCCCCCCCCTCCAAACTCAGGGAGTCACAGGGAGAGGAGGGGGTGTGTCCTGCGCCCGAGCCACCCCCCCCCC
>WBZZ01002007.1:0-7500 GCA_019918135.1 Paulinella micropora
AGTTTGGATAGTTTTTCGAAGCTTCAGACAGGAGCGGAAGAAGCTGAGAAAGCGGGCGTGGCTAAGGTTGAAGGAACAAAGAAGTGCGCGCTACAACAGTCGGAGGGGAGCAAGGAATTAGAACCGACGATCGACGATATCGAGAGTGCTGCTGGTACATCCGCTGACAAAACGTTCGTGGAATTAGCAACATCCTCTGGCATCGCCAACAGCGACATCCCGGTGCGGGAAGCAGAGGAACTAGCGAGGCATGTTGCGGCGCACGACAAAGAAGTTCCACTCGGATCTGCTGCTCGTCCTGTACGATGGCCAGATCTGCAAGGTGATGTTATCAGCGATCAGATAACATGTAGCAGCAGCGTTAGAATGGTGTTGGACGATTAAGTGCATATGTATACATCATTAAATTATTTTTGTATGATTGTGGTGTATCATGCAGGTGTTTGATGGGTCGAATCCAGAATCGCGCTTGTTACTATCGAAAGCGTTTCCCACATTATTCCCTGGCAACGGTGATGGTGATTTCTACAGGACGAAGACATATGATTTATCATTACAAAGTTATGCTGGGCACATGATGAGGCTGGGGACGGTTGATGGCGAAGACAAGAAAGTGCATTTGCTACATCAAGAGCACGACCGCTTTGCGTTTTTTCTACATAATGTCTGGCAACGCAAGCTTATTCTCAGAGAGTCATCTTACTTTATCAAACACTTCCCGGGTGAGTCTTCTCGATTGACGTGGAAGGAAATCAAAGACATGGCGAAAGATCCCGACAGAGTAACCGAACTATGTAAGAAGGTAGAAAGAATTTGCACACCAGAGTACGGCAGTCCGAAGGCGTGGTTTCAAACTAGACAGAATGTGTTATCCCTGATGATGAACGGTCCCGACGGGAGGCGAGGAGCTCCGCACGTGTTTTTTACTCTGTGTTGCCCTGACAATTGGTTGCCGAGCTTCATGGGGACGGGAAGCATTTCAGCGGTATTCTTCCTCCGTTACGCCGCAGAGGAGATAAATTACCTGAGTTCCATGCACGACGGATGGCAGCGATCAGGAACTGTGGCTTGGTTGGTGAGTTTTTCTGGAGCAAGATGACACACTTTGTTGATTCATTCTTTGGAAAATACTTAAAAGCGTTGTGGAGTTTTTTGCGAGGAGAGTTTCAGCAGAGGGGCGTCTCGCATGGTCACGGATGTGCAAGGCGTGGTGGTAACGCACCTGATTTTTTTGCGGAAGGAGAAAAACTCCTGCTGCTGCTGCTAATCAAACATATCAGCAACGTGCCAGTAGTGAAGGAACGAGCAGACCGCATAAGTGCAGAGATTAAGGCGAAGTTAATTGATTTCACTGATGGGCTTCTCGATGCATGGAACCGCAATCTGGACGTTCAGAAAGAGGAAAATCCACAGCCTAGGTCGGGAGGAGGTTCCTATCTCAGCAGATCGACCTGGAGTTGTGAGACTGCAGAGGAAGTGAAGCAGTGGGTCAGCGGAGTCCAACAACAGTGTGGACGACACGTTTGCAGTCCGAACAGCAAGTGCAGGCGACGCCAACCTAGCAAAAACAAGAAAAAGCAGTTGTCACCTGAAAACCAAACGAACTCTTCCCCCCCCCCCCCCCCCCACCTCCTCCCCCCCCCCCCCCCCTCCCCCTTCTACACACACACATACATGCACACGCACACACATACAGAGAGAGACACAAACATACAAACATACAGAGAGAGAAGGAATGTGAATAGCTTTACTTAAAGGTTGGTACAAATATTAAAACTTTATGTCATGTTTATACAGCTGCGAATCCTAACGACGGAGCGGAGAATGTTCAAGATCAGAATGAAACGCAAGACAAATCTACGTCGCAGAAGGCAGACAAGGAATTTCTGTGTCGGTACGGATTTCCTCACCCGCTACGCGAGAAAACAACTATAAAGATTGAGCGGCGCATGGACAAAGATATTTTGAGCAGACACGAGCATCCACCAGCGATTTTGGAGCAAGATATCAGGAGTTTGCTTGTGAGTTTCGAAATGGAAGAAGGCACAGAAGGCATGCTGGCTCTGGAAGCAGAATTAAAGATACTAACAGAGTGTTTAGTGCAGGAAGATGAAGGGAAAGGATTCCATCGTATCTGCGCTATAGACTTTCCTGTTGCGCTCAGTATGATGATGCTACACTTCCGGGTGAAACATTATCCACGCCGCAATGATAGTCTGTTCAATTGCACATGCTTCATCATGTCGCAGCATTGGCCTGGGAATGGTGACATACAGTGTTTATTTGATTTTCTAGACTCCTTAACAAATATGACGAAGTATATGTGCAAGTCGGAAACAACGAGTGAGACCGCTTTGCGAATGATGCAAGCGGTAGTCAAGGGTATCGAGTTTCAGCAAAATGCTAGAAGCAAGAAACGATGTAGGAATCAGGCAAACTGAGAGAAAGTTGCTGAGGAACATATTGCGCCAGAGCAGGAAGAAGCACGTGATTTTTCACAACCACTGCCAAGATCATCGACTGAACCAGATCACACGGAGTCGCATCTGCGAGCGGCGCAGAGATCACGAATGATGGAACCGTGATGGATCCAGCGTTTTGGGAATTTCAAGAACATGAGACTGATGAATTCGACCTGTTTGCGGCGCAAGTTGATGAGAGCGCTCTGGCAGAAGAATACAGTGCGCTCCAGCATGAGTTGCACGGTGGTGGGTCAACGTTTACGGAAGAATACAATACGTCTCATCATGAGTTGCAAGGTGGTGGCCTAGCGTGTAACGATGATGATGAGATCGAAGTTGAGGACCAAGAAGAATCATCTGAGTTTCCAGCAGCAGGACAAGGAAGAACGGCAGATAGTCAAGCAGCAGAACAAGAAGAATCATCTGAGTTTCCAGCAGCAGTTGATGTCGCAGCAGAACCAGATTTGGAAGGAACAGGGGGAGATTCCGCAGCAGAACCAGAAGCGAAGGTGCCAGTCCCAGGCAGCAGTTTAGTTAGGAAATTAGCTATGCGGATGTTGAAGAAAAGGGATTGGAGCAAGCGATAGGTTCTTCATCGGCTGCTAGGTTTACCATTAGTGCATTTCTCATCAAGAATCAAATTTGTCAGGGTGCAAGTTCCTGGCCGCGAGCAAAAAGAAATCTGGCGACCCTTGCATGCAGTTTGCCAGGAGCTGTCTGAGGTAAAGTCAAACGTCGAGGCACGAAGGGGTAGGAGAATGCAATCCGACAACAAATCAGACCCCAACGGAATATCGGATGACGACGAAACTGGGGATATGATTCCGACCGAATAGATGGGCTTGTCAATGGTGGATGCCTATGCAATGAGGCCTCCTGAGATTGCTGGAGTGGATGTAACCAATTTGAGCCTTGTAGACTTCTTTTCAAGATTCTTCAGAAAGAAAGGTCGTTGGCACAGATACACAACACCTGTGACAGTGACGATCACCCCTACACTCCCGCGCTGGAAAAAAAATGCAAGGCACGCGGACTGGTGTTATCAATAGCTGATAGCTCAACATCCGTGGCGTGGGGAGCGTCCGTACGATGAACTCACCTCTCCACAAGAGCTTCGATCTGAATACCAGAGGTTCCTTACGTACCACAAGCATGTGCGAGAAGAGTGGATCAGAACGTCAGTGGCTGAAGCAAGGGCCGACCTGAATCGTCGCCAAGGGAAAGCTGATAAATCCAGCGCGAAGGATAATGATACAAGTTCGGAGTCGTCAGATGCTTCCAGCGGCGAACAAGATGAAGCAGGTGAGACCGGTGCGTTTGCTGACGAAAATGAAGACACCTACTACACTAAAAGGTCAAGGATGCAGACTAAAGGTAAGAAAGCATTGCAGCAGAGCAGGTAGCAAGAAAGCTGACGGAACTAGACATGGTGGATGAAACGGGGCCTGCACGAAAGGATGAGTCTGGCGATCGGGATTCGGGAGAGTATTCGACGCCGCATATCGTGACAATATGATAGAAAGACTTAACTTAAGTGAGGAACAGATAAGCATGCTCTCCACATGGACCGCAGATCAGCGAGCTCCTTTCTTCGACCGTGGTCAATTCCCAGAGGGCGACTTTACTCAAGGTGCGAATGCTGAACAGAAAGTTTCGTTATTACACATTCAGGATGAGGTACGAAGGATCAGCGAGTTGTTAGATGCGGAGTCTGGGACAGGGGCTCTGAGCGAAAGCAGGGAGTGGGCCAAGATTGCTTTCGGTTTGTTTATCACAGGTCGTGGTGGGACCGGGCAAGTCGTGGTTGATCAACAGAGCTTGGCAGCTCCTAGAACACGCTTACCAAGGCTATGTACTCACTGCCACTACGGGCAAGGCAGCAGCCTCGATTGGTGGCCAGAACTTAGCATCTGCTGTCAAGCTACCGTGTGGGGAAGATCAGGAAAAACCGCTGATAGAGATGCATAATGGTTGCAGCTCCAAGCAAAGTGGCGCGACAAGAAGTGGCTCATTATTGATGAGATCAGCATGTTAGGGAAGAAAGGATGGTATTGGCTCAATCAGCGTCTGCGTGAAATCTGCGCTCCTTGTGATGAAGACTTTGGCGGGCTACGTCTAATCATAGTTGGAGACATTGGGCAGCTTCCGCCCGTGCTAGATCCCGCACCCTGGAGCGAGACAAACCAGGACGGCCTTGGGAAGCGATTGGAACCAAGTTATACCAACGTGCCACCTCCAAAGTGGTGTTTCTGGAAGATGAGGTAAGGCTGGACCGAAGTTCACCACATTACCAAGTTTTCAAGGAGTTTCTGAGAGGGTATCGGTATGATCTCTGCATCTGTAGCGACTACGAGCTTCTCAAGACCAGGTTTGAGGAGAACATCACTGAGGAAGAGCCCGAAGTTTAAGGACTCCACATACATTGCGTTTGAGAATTCAAAGGTAGATGCTAACAACCTAGAAAGAGTGCAAAGAGCAGTTTCCATTAGCAACGAAGCGATCGCCAGAATTGAAGCGGAGTACGCTCCTGGCCAAGCAGAATCTGATTCTAAGAGAAGCGCTCGTGAGTTCAGAGGCATAAGACACGAAGTGTATCTGGCGGTTGGGGCGCGGGTGATGTTGATACAGAATGTAAACCAAGACATCGGTCTCGTGAACGGCTCAACAGGGACGGTGTTAGGAATTATCTATGGCTCCGACCGGCTGCCACCCTCACTACCTTTGAGTGTGTTAGTGCAAATTGATGAAGGATGCGGATACAGAGGCGGATCGTTCTTCGAGGATCGTCCCCGAGTGGTGAGCATCGTGCCTAGACATTCAACCACCAGAAATGATGCAGTGGGACGTTATTGAAACCAGGCATGCATTCATTGATTTTTCTGAGTGTCGAACTCACGTCTTTCTGTACGCCAAGCACTTCTAAGTTCCCTCCGTGTCCTTGAGACCACTCAACAAGAACACCTTCCCACTCGTGCAACCTCGTTACCACCGCGTGTAAATCTTGGTTCATTGCACTCTGCGTTCTTATCTGGAGGTCTACACAGCCACGAAAAATCCGAGAGCTCCTAACGGAAGAAGACATTCTGATATTCCTAAAAGGAAAGGAATGAATGGTCTCATCCCTCAGACAGCTATAGTGTGGCTCCATGTTGCTAAACTCTCTCTCTCTCTCTCTCTCTCGCCGGAGGGTACCCATGATACGACGCAAGCTGCAGACAACGCATGCTGCACCCGCGATACATTCAGGTAAGAGATTATCCACACCTGCTTCCGTGAACATAGGAGCAATGGCCTGCAACGCTGTGTTCAGGTAGCACGTGTTCCCAAAGTTCCTAATACCAACTGGCTGTCGAGGCTCCCAACATCCTGTTTCACTCGGGTCCATCGCACCGGATTGCATACGTTTCATATTCGTTTGCATAGCGAAAACTCCTGACGTAAGGAGGACCCAATATTTGGATCTACATATACGATATGTATAAAATTAGATGTGATTAACCCGGCGGGATTGACACCTCCTCCATATATCCTGTCATAGCAAGCTTGCTTTGACTTTCGCTGCGCCTCTGTACGGTCAGTCATGTATTCCACTTGGGGATCCACGAGTCCCCATACGTCCGGATGCTCCTTTTGCAAAATCCTGCACGCCTCTCTGGCAACAATGGTACATATTTCCTCGCCAGGTGTAACCACTCGCAGAAGGCCCTCGAAAGGCAAGTCATAAGAATCCCATGAAGGAAGTTCCCGAAGAATCTCTCTCAATTCCTCTGCTGTGTACATAGACTCACCAGGAAGCATCGCACGATCAAAATTCAATCTTGCTTTTTTGTCTATGCTGGTGTCGCTTAGCTTTCCTTCATGACTCATAAGACGTAGCTGCTGTAACCGTAAACCTGGACGATTCTGTTGCAGCTGCTTCGTCTTCTTCCCGTCAGCTCCGATCTTGCTTGCCTCACCCGCGACGGACTGATCCTTGCAACGACTTTGTGCAGGAGATGTGAAGAAGCTTGCAAGTGTGCCTTTGTCCAAGCTCACACCGATTTTGCTTTCGCACTGCTGCTGGCTGCTGCAATCACCAAGCTCGGTTGAAGGAGAACCTGTATCACCGCATTTGCTTTCGCACTGCTTCTGGCTGCTTGAATCACAAAGCTTGGTTGAAGGAAGAGCTGTGTCATGACCGCGTACAGCACCGCCTTTGCTTTGCCCCAGCTGCTGGCGACCCTTCATCCTCAACACTGGCCTGGGGATTCTGATCTGGTGGAGTTTTTCACATTGTTGCAGGATTTTTTCACATTTTCTGCGTAGCCAACTTTGCTCATAGCGGGTCCTGGGCTCTGGGATCACATAAGCCAAACCCTTCTGGCCTCCTTGCTTTGCAATGTGTATGAGACGGTTGATCTCGATCAGTCTGCACTCCCATCTGCCTCCAGGCTTGGGTGGCTTTGCACGTAGCAACCTGACCAACGGAAACCCTTTCAGTATCAAATTTTCTAACGCCCGCACCCTGCTGATCGCAACATAACCAAGCCCTAATGGATTATCTGACCTCCCTAAATCCACGTTAGACAGCCCAAATGTTTGGCCTTGAGACTTGTGAATAGTCACTGCCCAACCCATTACTAACGCATGTCAATGTGTGAGGGCCAGAGGGTCCATGGACCTAGTGGCGGTTGGTAGCGCCAGCTCCGATCTGCCAAGGAGGTCTGCCTTTACAGAGATTAACCTTCACCCACCCACGAATCAGCATGTGTAATCACTATCATACGCAGACAACGGGGCTATTGTGCCTGTGTTTCCTACCTTTAATGCACACCCGGCGGAGTGTTTCGTGGCAGAACCACTTGAGTTAACTTGGCCAGGTGAGACAAAAAACGATGGAACCGGTAGTCGTTGTACACTCCAGGAACTTGTAGATCATCACTTCAGATAAGAAATCCTGACACAATACAATTGTTCGCAATGTTGCGAAGGGGCAGCAAGACGCACAGTTACACAGAGACTGGAAATCATCCAAGAGGAAGGCCCTGCATGGCTCGTG
>WBZZ01002007.1:12500-20000 GCA_019918135.1 Paulinella micropora
TGGTTCAACCGCTAGTATCGCGAGCTTCAACAAGAGAAGGAGGAGGAGGAGGAAGGAGGAGAAGGAGGAGGAGGAGAAGGAGGAGGAGAAGGAGGAGGAGGAGGAGAAGCTGTCTCTTCAAGTGTTTCAGGCCTTGTTCTTTTGTCAGAAGCCGCCGTTTCAGCTACCGATTCGATGAAGTCTGTGCGGCTTACAAGTATTCCTTTTCTCACCCGTTTGGTTCTTTCCATCTATTTTGTGTTTGTCAGGGGCAAATTCGTTGTCTACGAGTGCTTCCTCCTCTTCGGATGTGGCTCGGCCGATGACTGGTGTTTGTGTGTGTGTATGTGTGTGTGGGGGGGGGGTAGGGGGGGGGGGGGGGAGGCAATGGGAAGAGAATTGGGGGGAGGCGAGGTGTGTGCGTGTTGGGGGGGGGGGGGGGGAGGGAATGCAAACAGAAGAGAGGGAATGCACATGTTGCATGTTTGTGTCTGTGTGTTTGTGTTTGGTGGTGTGTAGCCCCGTCGTCTTCGAGTGCGTCTTCCTCTTCGCGCGTGGGTCGTCAGAAGACAGGTGGGGGAGGGAAAGGAAGGGAAGGGGATGGGAAGAGAATTGAGGGGAGGCAAGGTGTGTGTGCGTGTGTGAGGGGGGGGTGGAGGGAAGGGGAGGTGAACAGAAGGGAGGGGAGGGAAGCGAAGAGAAGGGATGGGAGGGGAAGGGAAGGTGAAGAAAAGAGAGTGGATTGAAAGGGAAAGGGAGGATGGTTGTATGTCTGTCTAGTATGTGTGTGTGCGTGTGCGTGTGTGCGTGTGTCTGTCTGTAGCCCCGTCGTCTACGAATGCTTCTTCCTTTTCAAAGGCGTCTCCGCAGAAGAAAGGTGGGAGGGGGGGGGGGGCAAGGGAACAGAATGGAGGGGAGGCAGAGTGTTGTGTGTGTGTGTGGGGGCCAAGGGAACAGAGGGGGGAGGCAAGGTGTTGTGTGTGCGTGTGTGTGTGTGTGTGGGGGGGGGGGGGGGGGGCAAGGGGAGGCGAAGGGAAGGAGAGGAGGGAAGGGATGGTTAAGAGAAGTGAAAGGGGCGGGGGGGGGGGGGGGGGGGGGGGGGTGGTTATATGTTTGTCTATGTGTGTGTGCGTGTCTGTCTGTAGCCCCGTCGTCTACGATTGCTTCTTTCTTTTCGAAGGTGGCTCTGCAGAAGAAAGGTGGGAGGGGGGGGGGGGGGGGCAAGGGAACAGAATGGAGGGGAGCAAGGTGTTGTGTGTGTGTGTGTGTGGGGGGGGGGGGGGGGGGGCAAGGGGAGGCGAAGGGAAGGGAGAGGGAGGGAAGGGAAGGTGAAGAGAAGGGAAGGAAGGGGAAGGGAATGGATGGTGAAGAGAAGGGAGAGGAGGGGAAGCGAAGAGAAGGATGGAAAGGGAAGGGAAGGGAAGGTGAAGAGAAGGGGTGAAGGAAAGGGAAGGGAGGTGATATGTCGTATGTTTGTTTGTGTATGTATGTGTGTGTGTGTGCGTGTGTGTGTGTTGTGTGTGTAGCCGCATCGTCTAGGACTTCTACGAGTGTCCCTGACAATTTGTCTCAGGAAAAACGTGCAGATATCTTGTCGCAGCCGTGGCTTTGCGACCAAAAGACGTTACTCATCTCTATGTTAACTAAGTAAGTAATAGATAATTAGCATAGGATATCAAGTACTAAGGGAATTCATGGTATCCTATTTACTTACTTAGGTACCCATTTTTCGATAAAAAAATCCAAAGCTGGGGATGCGCGGCCTGACTGGAGAGCGCCGGAAGAGCTTTTAAGTTGCTTAGCAGGGGATCTGTACAAAAGGATATACGATGTCAATGGAGAAGCTTTCACGCAGGTACTGTTTAACACTCCTGTATGGGAGTCAATTACCGAAACTCATCGGTGGCGGTTGGAAGCATCGGTTGTCTTGAAGAGACAAGAGCTAGATAAAAAGTGTGGAGGCAATTACAGTCTGTATCGGTCAACCAAAGTTATTCCATTTCACTTTGCATGTTAACGTTCCTTGTCTGCCGAAACAAAGGAGAAAATTCAGTGGAAAGATGATCAATTTTTTCTGCGATGGGATCCAGCATATAACATGAAAGATTTCGTCTCGGTAGCGGAAACACAGGGTTTTCACCTTTATCGACATGGGTATCGGATATTCGAGGATGTTGGTGTTAATGAGGATAAGTTAGTGTGGATACAGAAGACAGCACAAAAAATCATTAGTACCAGCACCGAACCTAGTTTGGGTGCCACCTCCAACCAGATCACGTTGGATCTTTATGGGTATGGTGCATTGAATGATGATCGGTTTGTACCGAAGTCCGATAAGCCTGAGTTAAAAGAACTTCAGGAAACGTTGATCGCGATGGGGGAAAAACTTGCTAGGGAGTGGGAGACATGCAGCACCGTAGTGCCCTCCGGGTTCAGACTGAAGCTGGGGTGTTCAGCATTTGACGAATTGGGGCCCCAAGAGGAAGTGATGTGTGTGCACCAGAACATAAGTGGAAGTTCGTGTGGAAAACTGAGCATGAGCCGTACCGCCCTAAAGGTTCAGAGGATGTTGAGTTTGATACTTCGACTCATCAGGGATGGCATTGGGACGGGGAGGCAAAGTTTGGTCCATTGGTCGGGGTTAAACTGTATTATCCAGTACCGCAGTCCAGAAACGGCAGAAAGGGAATATCACAGTCAGGCAAGGTAGCACAGATTCAAGGGGCACGTGCACAGAGCGAACTAGCAGTTGATGCTGATTTAGCATCTTGTGGGTGTTGTAGCATTGATTCGCGATTCGGCAAGATGGCTGCAGAAGCGTTGCCAATCCCCAAGACATGAGAAGTTCGCAGATTATAAACACAATGAGACGATGAGAAGCTAAAATACCGGGAATTCTATGATCCTGCTTGTTCCCGGTGAGTCACGGAGTTGCAATGATGATCCGGTCAATTAATATTAAAAATCAAAGTTAAAAAAAAAAAACAAATTCCTGCTCTTAATCTTTGTTTTTTCTTGAAAAAATTGATTTTTATAGGATAATAAAACTTTAAGTTTCGACACTAACCTTTATAGGAAAAAAAAACATTTAAAAATGTTACTATTTGTGTTTCATTGTTATTCCGAAGCTTTTGCATCTGTTTCCAACCACTACAAGTTCCTCTATGCTTACTTTGGCTCCAAATAACTTCAAAAAATCACCGGTGCCGACACCTAAAAAACAAAGTTTGGCATGCCACTGGCACTGCCTTTTAACGCATCGAAGAGCAACTCCCGAACGTTCCCCGCGAGTCTTGCTGCCAAATAACCACATACAGCACATAAAAAAAGTTTTCATCTCATTCATAGTACTAAACTTAGAAAAAAATTGAATTTTCCATTTCTGACCCCGGACAGCATAGATACATGTGTGCTAGTTTACCCCAAGTCCTGCAAACATCCTGTCCACCACAAAATCTTGCTCTTTTGTCAGGAACATACAATTTCTGTGTTGGAGAACCTCTATACACCTCATATTACCTCGCGCGGGCCCTTCAGGACTTGGGAAAAAGGAGCGGCTGGCACAGCAACATACCTTGACTTTCAAACCTCCCTGCCCCACCAAGTCCGATCAGTCTACTGCCTCTCCCGGCCGCCTTCATCGATTTACGCTGGCTAAGTAAAAGAAACAATTCATAACAAAAGCATTTAAGGTTCCAGTTGGGTCCGAACTTGGGAAAAAACTTGGCTTCCCCAGGTCAGGCCCCAGTCTGACTGGTACAAGTACTGATTTTGAAATTTTGCAAAAAGCAAACCACGCTGATTCCCACCAGTCTGATTCTACTCACAATGCATACAAATAACAATGAAACACAAAAAGAAGACATTTCCGATCTCAACCTGCCACTTGACTTGAAAAAAAACTTAATTTTTTCAAGTCCACTTGACTTGAAAAAAAACTTAATTTTTTCAAGTCAAGCTGCCGGTCTGGTGGTACATACATATGATAGTTGAACAAACATGCATGTTCAGTTTGCGGCGGCCTTAAAACACCATGGATCGGAAAGTTTGCTGCAAAGAGACAAAAAATAATAAGGTGTCCCTTAACCTCACTCACCTTGGTCACAAAAAATTATTTTTGCCAAGGTTGTTGACCCACAGAAAAAAACTCACACAATTTACAAAAAAAAGGCCTAGCTCACGCATGTGCCTGATGAAATCTAGCTCTTGAAACCTCTTAATTCTCTTTTCTCGCAGCCTCCAGGGCTCCCAGCCGTAGTTTATAAGCACCAGGCTCCATGCTTTGTACGCTCTGTTGCTTCTCGTCTGGATGTAAAATTGTGGATCGTGGAGGTCCTCGTTATAGGCTATGTCACAATTGCAGTCTTCTGCAACTGTGCTTGTTGCTGCTAGATGACCTTGCATACTTGCATCTGAGCCACCTTGGTCTTGCACCGCCTGGGAAACATAAAAATATGGCCAGCCTGGCAGAGAAATGACTGTCTGCTCTTCTAATGGAGTCAATGAGCTACGGGACCTTGATGAGCTTGGCAACCTTTCTACCTCAAAACCAGCTATTCTAATTGGTGGTCATGGTGGAAAATCCCTGCCAAAAAGCATGACTAAACCAAAACCCGCCCACCGCAGGGTCACTACGTCTTCCGACACACCATGGAATCGGAGTGCAGCTCGCACTTCGATTGGAGGACCTTGATGGACTGCTAGTCATGCAGGAGTGCTCTGCTCGGCCTGTGCTTCCAGGGGAGTTCTCTTCATGACGAGGGTGTGCGAGACGTCGTGCCTGCTTCGATTAACACAATCGGGACATAAGCTGTAACCGGGGCACTGCTCGCACTTCATCACATACCCCGTTATGGGATCAACTTGGCACATAGCACACATAATCCCGTGAAAAACTGGCTCAAGAGGCTTTGCCTTGGGGGCATGGCCCAAATCAGAAGCTGGAGGGCGCGACCCAGGAGAAGAACTCGAACAAGATAAGGAGGATGAGGATGAAGATGAACAAGACGAACTAGAGGAGGAAGAAGAGGAAGAGGAGGAGGGAGAAGAGGAAGAGGAAGAAGAAGAAGGGGGAGAAGGAGAAAGAGGACCAGGACGACGCTTGTCTTCCTTCTTGACACTGACACCAACGATAACTTTCTTAACCTTCGCTGAATCAGATCGAGTGTTTTTCTTGCTCTTGCTCTTGCTCTTGCTCTTGCTCTTGCCCTTGCCCTTGCCACCTACCACAAAAGTCTATCCTTAGAGGCAGTCAACAAGACAAAACGTTGCTACCTCCTTTAGACTTCTTCTTCTTGCTGCTGCGCTCCTTCGCGTTGTACTCTTTGATGGCTTCCGGTGAGATGTCAACCTTGTGCTTCTGCATGGGGTGTTCATGAAAGTAGTCAACCTCGCATGCCTCGCACACATCAAAGTCTTCGCATCGCGCCTGAGGATCCACGCAACTGTATTTGGACCCCACAATTTTGTCCGCGCATCTGTTGCAGTACCCACCGGCCAGTCGTCTGTGGTATCTCCCCCGGACCCGTCCTCTTCGGCCTCGGGCTCATCGCTTGCTTCTGCTTCTGGACCTGGATCTTCCACTTTCGTGTTCTTGAGCTCCGTCCTGACGAGCTTCTTTACCTTGGCCTCTACCTCGCTTTGAAACTTAGCCTCCCTCTTGGTGAAACCTTTCCTGATAGCGTTGCGTATTCTGGGGATCTCCTCCTTGAGAAACCGCTCAACTTCTTTTTTGACCTCACCCCGCACGACCCGCTGAACCTCCGCCACCCAGTCAGCCTGAGCTGGAATAGAGACGGTGGACTTCGCCTTGGGAACACTTTCCTCATTTTTGTCCTGGCTGGCCTTGCTCTTCCTCGAGCCCTTGGAGCCCTTGGAGCCAAACGTACCGCCACTGCTGCGTCGATCTTGACCGCTACCGTTGCCATCGCCTCCTCCAGTGGGTCGAACCTCATGTCGATTGAGCAACAACTTGCACTCTTTTGAGTCAACAAATACCTTTGCCAAACGCACCATCAAGCGCCCTGCTTCTGGCTGAGTGACCAAACCACATTGCACGTCCCGCTTGATGAAGTCAATGTGCAGCAGGACGACTGTCTCCAAATCAAAAAGATCCGCTTTGGTCACAAGACCATGCACTTCGTTGTGAGAGAGAGCTGAGCCGCAGAGTACTGCCCACTTGTCCGCAGCCAGGTCTTCCACAATCGTGCCAAGAACCAAGTAACGATCCAACGACGGAATGTGCATTTTGCCGTTTGCTGGGATCTGCATGACGCCTTTGCGACCACCAACAGCAAATTTGAACGGCACGACATATGCGTCCACAAACCTCAGGTTGAACTTATTCTCTTTGGTTCCAAAGACAAAGTCTTTCGTTGCATGCAAGTCCTTTCGTTGTGGCTATGTGTCGATCACAGAATATTCCTGTTTCATCTCCTTTTTGAGCTTCTCAGGGATAGGTATATCGGCCTCATCCTTTTCCACCTCCGTGCGTTCTTCTTCATCATCCTCTTCCTGCCCGTGCTCAGGAGAGATAACAGCATCTTCTTTCGTGAAATCTTGTTCGAAAGGCACACTATCACGAGAAGGGAAACGCCCACGAGAAGGGAAACGCTCACGAGAATGCCAATTATCAGGATGCATATCAGGACTGATAGGAGGAGAAAAAGAAAAACCAGACAAAGACAGAGCGGAGGAGCGAGAAGAAGAAGAGGATGAGGATGATGAGGACGAAGAAGAAGAAGAGGATGAGGATGATGAGGACGAAGAAGAAGAGGATGAGGATGATGATGATGATGATGATGAGGAGGAGGAAGAAGAAGAAGAAGAAGAAGGAGGAGGAGGAGGAGAAGAAGAAGAAGAAGTTTTGGCTGGATGTGGCGCCACAAACGAGCCTTTTAAGGATGGCGAATTCCAGTTAAGTTGCTGCTGCAGGTTCGCATGGGCCTGCTTCAGGGTGGCTAGTTCTTGCAATAGCTTTTCTGCCTCCGGGGTCGCGTGCTTGTCAGGTTGCTCATGGCTCGCAGGTTGGTTAGCCTCAGGCTTCTTAGGTGGCACAGCCTTCGCAGGCTTCTGGCGTTGCTCATGCTTCGCAGTCTGGGCCGCACGCTTCTTAAGTTGCTCAGGCTTCGCAGGCTGGGCCGCAGGCTTCTTACGTTCCTCAGGCTTCGCAGGCTGGGCCGCAGGCTTCTTAGGTTCCTCAGGCTTCGCAGGCTGGGCCACAGCCTTTTTACGCGGCGAACGCTTTACAGGTTGCTCACCGTGCTCAGGCTGGGTCGCAGGCTTCTCAGGCTGGGCCGCAGGCTTCTTAGGCTTCTCGGGCTCCTTACGCTTCGCAGGCTTCTCAGGCGTAAGCTGGTCCGAAGGCTTCTCACGCGTAAGCTCAGGCGTAAGCTTGTCCGAAGGCTTCTGCGTAAGCTGGTCCGAAGGCTTCTCAGGCGTAAGCTGGTCTGAAGGCTTCTCAGCCTGGGCCGTAGGCTCCTCAGGCTTCGCAGACTGAGCCCCAGGAGAGTCGGAGTTAGA
>WBZZ01002007.1:25000-60000 GCA_019918135.1 Paulinella micropora
CAGTTGTGAATGGTGTCAAAGCAAGGGGAATTCGTGACTGCTGCTCAATTAGGTACTCTTTCATAGACGCAAAGGGAGACAGGAAGTGGGAACCAGGGATAGTGATCGCACGGAAAAACTCCTCACCACGAGAGAGGTCCGCCCCCCCCCCCCCCCCCTCATTCTTTCTTTTTTTCTCTCTTCCTCTCTCTGTCTCTCTCCCTCCCCCTACCCCATGTGTGTGTGGCCCAGGGTGGCTCTAGGTTTTGCGCACACGCGAAAACTTCCGCGACCTCTGTAAGGGCTGCTCGCATTATTTGGAAAGGCCAGTTCGAAAGCAAGATGCTCCTGAGCTGCACATTCCGGGTTGCAGAGCAACTTCGAGCGTCCGCAACAGGGAGGGACGTCCTTCCAAACGCGCCCGTGACAGGGCCCGAGCGCAAAGGAGGTACGAAAAGGCTATGGACCCGCAAGGCGCAGGGCGCACGGACTGGCAAGAAAGTGCCCAGTCAGGCGGACGGCGACCAGCAAGGCAGTACACCATCGAGCAACTGTTGGAGCGGGAGGGTCTTCAGGCAAAGACGCTGGCCAGCAAAATGACCCGGCCCGTTCTGGTGAAATTTTGCCGAGAGTACGGATTGCAAAGTGAGGGCCAGACGAAGCGACAGATGGCTGCAGCTATTATCGCGCATCATCAGCTTCAGGCCTGCAGTGATTGCGGTGGTGCAGGCGTCGGAGCCAGCGGTGGTGCAGGCATCGGAGCCAGCGGTGGTGACGTGGATGGCGGTGGAGAATTCAAACGGGTACTAAGGGCGGTACTAAGGGCGTAGGTTTTTGGTTGTTAAAGATTTTTTTCGTTGTAGCTCTGGACGGATTAATTCCTTGTTTGTTTGTTGTTTCCCTGTTTTAGCGCAAGCGCAACCAGTCTGGGGGCCAGTCGAGAGCGGCGCGGCGGCCCAAGAGACAGCGCATGGTTGAAGAGGTAGATGCAACTATGATGCGTGAGTCTGAGCCACTTCAGGCTGCGGCACCCCCCCGACGCCAACAGAAGCCAGTATCGTATGCAGAATTAGATGGATCTTCAGACAGCGAGACGAGCATCCAATCGTCATTGTACGTTCCAGAGGAAGGGAGTGACCAGGAGGACCAGTGAGCAACAGCCATGGGTCCTGTGAGATTCCAGGGTAAGGTATACCTAGCTGTGGAGATAGGTAGCCTTCTTGTGGACATTCACGCGTCCGCTGAGCACCTCGTGAACGTCTCTGAAATGCAACCCCTGCATAAGATCTGTCTGGATTTACTCATGTCTTTTGCTGGGATTACGGGCAACAATTTTTGAAGTGCCCGATGCTGCGTATGTGACCCAGGCCAGGACAAGGCTTCGATTATTTTATTTTTTCTTCATTTTATTTGTGTTTCATTGTTATTTGCTGCGTGTATTATGAGTCTAGTATGGACGGGGGCGGTCGGTGAGGGGCTGTACGCTCCATGGACATACCGAAGCAGGTATTAAAAAGATGAATTTTTTGGTGCCACGACAGTCGCTATTTTGAAGTCATTTGGGTCCTGTATGAGAATAGGGAGCATTTGTAGCAGCTATTAATCACAGCAAAACTCCAAAATACAGTAATACGCTTAAAAAAGAAACACTTCAGAGGATTTAGGGGGAAACAAATTTTACGTGGACTTGGAGTTTTCACTATCGCTCCTAAATGATTTTTTTCCAAAAAAAGTTGAAGTCAAGTGTAAGATTTATTTTATTTGTGTTTCATTGTTATTTTCTGCGTGTGTTATGAGTCTAGTATGGACGGGGGCGGTCGGTGAGGGGCTGTATGCTCCATGGACATACCGAAGCAGGTATTAAAAAGATGAATTTTTTTGGTGCCACGACAGTCGCTTTTTTGAAGTCGTTTGGGTCCTGTGTGAGAATAAGGAGCATCTGCAGCAGCTAATAATGCAAGAAAATGTCAAAAATATAGGAATACGCAAAAAAATAACATTTCCGTGGAATTTGGGGGAAAATTTTTTTTACGTGGACTTGGAGTTTTTCACTTTTGCTTCAACATGGTTTTTTTTTCGAAAAAATTAAAGTCAAGTGCCGGAATTATTTTTTTTAAAAAATATTTATTAATAACAATGAATGGAAACATCATTACAGCTCCACGACTCACCGGGAACAAGCCGGAACAGGAAGGTGCCACTATTTTAGCGTCTCATAGTCTCATTGTGTTTATAGCTTGCGAACTTCTCACTAATTGCTCACGACCAAACAAACTTTTTCATCGAAAAGTCAGATGGGTTTCAGCAGTGTCTGCAAGAGCTAAATGCAAAAGAAATTCGTTCAGATGATTATGAAGATTTTGCGAATGTTAAGGGATTCAGTGATTACGTTGATAGTATGAAGTTCATGGGGTCAGAAGAACCTGGTTGTCTTCAACCAGAATCTGCTACCCCCCATCCAGGTGATTTGAAAGCTATTGATCAGCGCTTATGCAATCAAGGTGGTTATGGTGTGAAGGACATCACACATTTTGCGCTTTATCTCGCTCGAGAAGTCACTGCTATGGACAAGCAGCGTTCGAAACCGAAAAGGGCTCGCGATGAATTTTCGGAAGAGTCAGTAGGTCGTTCTCGAAAGGCTACGAAGAAATAATGAAATACCTAAATTAAATGAATACATCATACTTTCTGTTTATTTACAGTACTAGTGAAAGTCATTATTATTAAAGACTATAGTGTTAGTTTAAAATTAAGTGTCGTAAACTGCAAAGGGGCACCCTACGCCAACCCCGCGCTGCCGACCCCGCCTCGCAGCGCGACAGCGCGGCGAGGCGGGGTCGGCAGCGCGGCGGTTGGCGTAGGGCCCCCCCCCCCCCCCCCCCCTACTGCTTCAGGTACACACGCCCTGCGGGCCCAAACCCCTCTCTATCTAAATCTATCACACGTCGGCTCTGCCGGACCCGAAATCTTTATTACTGCGGACATTCAATTCGGTTGCGAAGTATCCAACTTTGATTTCATCCTTTTCGTGAACAAAAGTGATATGACCGTGCTGAAGCCGTCGTTTGAAAGCTCAGGACAAAAAGAAGTTCCTTGTCCTTACCACAATCAGCAATGACTTCAAACGCTTCGTTCGCAGCCGGTTCTGATTTTGAGGGCTTGTGTAGTGGCTCATTTGAAAGCTCTCATCAGGAGCATTCTAGCGCGCCATGACACAGGTTGTAGATGCACAGATTGACTGAGATCGAAGTGCTTGAAATCATTGATCGTTGTACTAGGCTTAAGAAATAGGAACTTCTCAGAGTTTTCCAACGGTATGCTCTGCATCTTCGTATCTCAAATATTGATTGAGAAAAATGAATTCAAAGCCGGGCGATTCTACCACTCGAATGTCGCCAGTATCAATATTATTTTGAGTTGAACTTTATGCAACGCGAAGGGTTGAGGAGCAGGCAACTTGACGGTTGCAGTGATTTTTAGTTCCCGTTTCCTTATTGCTGATTTCGAGATTCGTATTTTAGATGATTAGATCTACCCTCTGACTTACCAACTACTGTAAACTGAAGTGTACTTTCATGTTATACTCTTTCGCTTCGTACTCACCCCTAGGAATAACACAAAAAATTTTACACTAAACTTGACGACTTTTAATAATTGAAGAACGCTTGCTTTTGCCTGTCGTAGAGCTGAAAAGGAAGCATGTAAGTATCAGTGCGAGCATAAGTAAAAACAGGGGCGAACAAAGAGAGAAAACAGCAGACTACAGAGAGAAGTGGATGTGAAATAAGGAACGGGGAAAATCAGCCTCGGAGAGTTGAAGAAAAGATGTTGAACAGAAGAAGGGCGAAAAGAGGAAAGATATTATTGATCAAAGGGCGAAAAGAGGAAAGATATTAATAATCAAAGGGATCGAACATAATGTCAGAGTTCATGCGTCAGAAAAAAGCCGCGGTGGCATAGTATTCAAATATAGAATACTTTAGCAAAATTCTTTAGGGCCGGCCGGCCACTGTTCAATATTCAAACCCATCCGCAGCCTTATATAATTAAGAGGTCAGCGGTAAGTAGACGGAACTAGTGAAGTCGAGAACGAACAGAGCTAAAGTGAACTTTACTAATCTGAAAACTGAACCGACACAGCCGTTTACCTGCTCAACACTTCACAACTGCTGACGTGTGTTGGCTCCATCATTCCAGACACAGCTAGACTGCTGGTTGCACGCGGTCGGCGAATACAGCATGCCACAAGGGATCTGAGGTCTTAAAGATGTTTCGTAGGACGGCAGACACTCCTGCCTTACTTCGCACCAGTGGTATTAATACATAGCCCGGGCTTGCGCTGGTATGATCGCACGCTTGTTGTGGAGTCTCACATCTTGCAGACACTCCTGCGTCGCTTCGCACCAGTGGTAACCCGCGCTTGGGATAGTTTTCAGACATTCTTCCTCAGGATTGCTTGCCAGAACGCGGCGTCAACTAGATATGCATCGATTCGCTGCGGAGTTCCACGTGCAAGACCATTGTTGATTGCAGGCACTTGGCGAATAAAACATCCCACGCGATGGTGCCTGATACGGTTGACATCTGTTTGTTCCGCTATTCCACTTGCAGTTAGGCTGTTGGCTGCAAGCATATGGCGAATACAGCATTCCACAAGTGGTGATCTGAGGATTTGGGCATGCTTGGTAAGACGGCAGACACTCGTGCGTCGCTTGGCACCAGTGGTAACCCGTGCTTGCGCTTCTGCTCTCGCACACTTGCTGGGCAGTCTGGCATGTTTGGTAAGACTGCACACACTCCTGCGTTGATTCACACCAGTGGTAGCCCGTGCTCTCGCTTCTGCTCTCGCACACTTGCTGGGCAGTCTGGCATGTTTGGTAAGACGGCACACACTCCTGCGTTGATTCACACCAGTGGTAGCCCGTGCTTGCGCTTCTGCTCTCGCACACTTGCTGGGCTGTCTGACATGTTTGGTAAGACGGCACACACTCCAGCGTTGACTCACACCAATGGTACCCCGTGCCTGCGCTTCTGCTCTCCCAAATTTGCTGGGCTGTCTGGCATGTTTGGTAAGATGGAACACACTGCTGCGTTGATTCACACCAGTGGTAGCCCGTGCTTGCGCTTCTGCTCTCGCACAATTGCTGGACTGTCTGACATGTTTGGTGAGACGGCACACACTCCTGCGTCAATTGACACCAGTGGTAGCCCGTGCTTCCGCTTCTGCTCTCGCACACTTGCTGGGCTGTCTGGGTGCATGCTCGGTATAAAGGAAGACACTCCTGCGACGATTAACACCAGTAGTAGCCCGGAGTACGCAGGCACTGCAGTTGGGCGTAATTGTAACTGCTTGACAGAACGCGGCGCCCACTACAAGAGCATATATATAAATATTCGATTCAGTTGGATCAGATCATAGTCTTTCCTCACAGTTATGTGTATGTGTATGTGTGTGAACCTGTCTGCCACGACTCTGGTCATTTTCTGCAGTTGGTTCATCGCTGGTGAGCCGGCCTCAGAAGTGAATGAAGCGAAGATGAGAGTTGCTAGAGTAACCTGCAGCTGCATTGAAGACTTGTGTTATTCGTTTGTAGACTTTGTAGTTGTGAATATCCTGTAACCGCATACCATCATCTCCTTCATCTCCATAAGCAACGCGTACGCCCTTCTCCATTGGAGAGATGGCGAAATGGAATGGGATAGGATGGCCGGCCCAAAGCCTTGATTGCGTAGAAAGAAACCAAAGGCAACAGCCCGCCTAGGCAAAGTGGTATCCACATGTCAACCTGCAGTCTTCTTGTTGTGCCTATTATTATTAATTAGGAATATTAGTAGTAGTATAGGGTGCCACTTGGTCACAAATTTTCAAGACATACCCCACCCCACCACAGAGACACACACCGGCCGGCCCACCGGGACAAAATGGCAACGGATATTAAATAGTGGAAACGGACAATAAAATGATACACATAGCCTTTCTCAACATTGAACACAGTCACAGCTGTCAATTTGCGAAAAAAGAAATATATCGGGTTTTGCGAATTTTCTCTACTTTTTTGTTAAAGTTTCTGTTAGATAGAAAAATGAAATAGAATTCGTCAGCCAATACTTCAACCATATGATTATACCAAAATCGTCTAATCATATAAGCGTTTTTGCTTCTGTTTTTCTGTTTTTGCGAACAATAAAGCTTATTTATACCCCTCATATAATGTCATTAAATCTCATACCAAACAATGTAAAAGATAAATATATTTGGAAAGAACAGTTTAAAGAAAGTAGTTATAGCTTAAATAAACTAAATGAATTGAAAATAAAGGCAGATAAAGAGATTGCAAAAGACGAAGCAATAATTGAGAATATGAAGAAAGAGTTGATGAATAAGGAGAGGCGAGATGCATTGAAAGAGACGATAGATGAAAGAGAGAAGGAGAGAGACGAGATAGAAGAAGACTGAATGGAGGATAGACGAAATAAGTTGAAGAAAAGAAAGATTGAGAGTGAAATAAGATTGATGAAGCATTGGAAGAAGCAGAATAGAGGAATGATAGTGGCAGAGGAGCTTGTTAAGATGGAAAAAATGATTGAAAAAGGAACGACATTTACAGAAGCATGTATGATGATGAAAAGATTAGATGAAATAGGGATAGACGTAGGGGAAGGTAATAGAAATATGAATAAAGCGTATAGATAATTGATTTTATATAAGTCCTGGGCACGACATTAAACTACCCCTACATATACATACATAGTTTGTCCCTGTGTATGTATGTGTAGGTCGCAATGCCTCCCAAGGAAAAGAAGCAAGAAGACCCTGCAGTCAAAGTAATTTCTTTTTCTATTTTTTGTTTGCGTTTGTGATTGTTTAGGATGCTGAAAAGGCTGTGGAAAAGCTCACCATTGGTTCGCCTGGCGGTGGCACAGGAAAATACAAAGCTTCCGTTAAAGGGCCGTTGTTTCTTGAAGAAAAGAATGGTGTTTTTCATCTTCATTCAAGCAACAAGGATGGAAAATGTCAATCAGTCACTATGCACGGTTCCGCATCGTCAAGAAAAAAAATGTTGTAGGCCAACACATGTGGGTTGTTATAAAAAGAAAGGCAGATAAACCAAAGTTTGTTTGCCCTTTTTTGTACGATGTGCACGTAAAGTGCAAGGATGATGAGGCAAGTGTTGATCGCATCGTTTCAACTGAGTTTGTTGGATAAATATTGTATCGTCTCTTTTTATTACTGTAATTTTACTTCTATTGAATTGACTTAGCTTCCGGCGTTAAATTACATCTATCAATGTAGTCGATAATAACTTATAAATCAAGTGTTTCTTTTTTCTTTCTAATCCGGTCACTACTACGGATATTTTCCGGTTTTATATCTAATGACTTTAATAAGTGACTAGTCTTCTTTTCTTTAGTTGCTTCCCTTACTTTGTCAGCTAGTTGAGGTTTAACTTCTTCATCAGAATGTTCGTTCATTTTGGACTTTAATAATTGTTGAGGGCTAATTAGTTCGTTTTCACCGAGTATCAACTTAAAACCTTTCCGGCCTTTTACTGTATATACTTTCTTTGAAAACTGAACATCACCTTTACTAAAAACAGTTCTTTCTAGGTCTTTTCTTACTGTTGAGCCCTTAGGAAATTTATTAATAAGACCAGCTCTATATATTTCTTGATCGTTTTTCTTTTTGCCCTCATAGACTTCCATAGGTGTGGCTTTTATTGTATTATGGTATGTATTATTATAATTATCAACAATTTCATAAATGTAAGGAACCCAAATGAAATTATCATTAACTTCCCACATAAAATTTAAATCGTTCCTTATTGTTCTAATAAATCTATCTACTATGCCCATAGTTCGGTGGTCGCCAACTTCGTTCGTTGTGTGTTGAATTCCGCTGTCTTTAAAGTATTCAGCAACTTGTCCTTTATATTCACTGCCGTTGTCGGACGTAATTCTTTTAGGTTTAGGCATTTTCTTTAATGCTTCTAATACTTCACTAGTTCTTTTATTTTTGATCGGTTCAATCCAACCACGACGTGAATAAACATCAATCATTACTAATCCAAAATTGTAGTTTTTGTTTCCTTTCTTAGTAGCTATTTTAGACATATCCATAAGGTCAATAAACACTTGGCTTAATGGTTCAGGCTCAGGGGATAGTATAGTATTCCATTTTTTAGGGTTCTTAGATTGATGATATATTTCAGAAGCCTCTTCAATTTTCTGTTTTTCAAGTTCTTCTTCATCTAGCGGAGACTCCGCCTCCGCACCTCCAGTCTCAGTATTTTGTGTATTTCCTGTATCGCCTACAGCGATAGCTGTATGCTTATGGTCCATTGCTATATGCGACTAAAATAGGAAGGTAGTTTATCACAATATATAAAAGAGTAAATAATAAGTCGCGCATAAAGTTATATATTGAAACTTTTAGAAAATCTTTCAGCAAAAGGTTTTTGAAACTTTTTCAAAAGTTTCAAAACTTTAAAAATATCTTTGAAACATCATTGTTTTCTTTTTTTGACTTCTCTGGTTGTCCCGCATAAACATCGACATTAACACGACCAGTCTTCTTCCCTCCTTTCTTAGGCTGTTCTTCTTCCTCAGAACTTTCGCTGTCCTCGCTCTCTTCTTCCACTTTCTTTTTTACCACTTTCTTCGCCTTCTTCTGTTTGGTTTTAAGTTTCATACCCGCAACCCGTCGCGCAACGATATCAACAAAGTCGTGTTCAACCTCTTCATCACTTTCACTGCTCTCCTCAATCGGTTGGCCATACGCTTCTGCGAGAGTAGCTCCGCAGTCTCTACCATCAATCATATCTTTCGCCAACTGCTTCTTAGTAATGTGGTCCATCTTTTCGTCATCAGTCATTTCTTTTACATTCTTAGCCTCTTCCTCCGCAAGTAATTCCTTAGCCCTCTCAATCTTTCTCTGCCTCGCATACTGTTTCTTTATTACAGTCACTTTTTCAAGGTTCTTTATGGCAATCTCTCTATTACCTCTCGGCATAGTTTGTTTCGGTTGTATATCTAACCAAAAATAATTTTTATTCGGCTTAATTATTATCCAAATTATATACAATGGGTAGCCAATATAAATTGCTCTTAGGCCTTAATGAGTTGGCTGTTGATAGTCTAGATATAAAAAATTTAGACTTAACAAATACTAATATTATCGGCTTAAATATAGACAGAGTGCCAGAAGATGCTGATCCCGTAAATCTTTATTACACTGACGGTCGATTCGATGCGAGATTATCTACCAAATCAACATCAGACATCAAAGAAGGAAGCCGTTTGTACTACACAGAGCAACGAGTTAGGGACAACGACGAGGTTAAAGCCTCAACTCAACACCGCTCGAATACATCCAATCCGCACCAAACCAGCCTTTATAATCTGATAGACACAAACATATCCGCACCAGTGGTCGGTCAATACTTAACATACAACGATGTAGACGGCAAATGGAGGAATACATCACTTGGGTCAATTGACACACTCTCTGATGTAGTCATTACAGCACCAGTGGCGATGAATAGTTATCTAACATATAACTCAATAAATTGGGTAAATAAAACATTTCCGATAAATGTGGATGAATTCGGCAATATTAGTATGGAAAGGAAGAATATAACAGGAGTTAATTTACTAAATACCAAAGATGTTGATGAATGGATATTTGAGCATCAAGATAATAATGATAAAGTTTCAGCGAGTGGAAATATAGATAGCCACAGCGATGTGACAATATCAGGCTTCCCAGCAGATAACCAACTACTCATTTATAGCACTGGACAATGGAGAAACACCACACCACCCTTTCTTAGATTAGACAGCACAGCCAGTATGACAGGAGGACTAAATATGGGCGGTTTTGCTATTTCAGGGGCTTCTACATATAATGGAATTAATCTCACAAATCTCGCAGTTGATGGTTCGGTGGTCAAACTAACAGGAGACCAAACCATAGGAGGAATTAAAACATTTAGTAGTATAATAAATGCGAGTGCGGGGATTTATATTAAAAGCCAAAGCATAACAAATGTAAATCAACTAAATGGCAGGTCTATCACAACTTGGCTATCAGAGCACGATACGAACACGGCGAAAGTGTCGGCGAGTGGAAGTATTGATACACATAGCGATGTGATTATAACAACAGCATCAGATAATCAACTACTCATTTATAGCACTGGACAATGGAGAAACACAAACTCGCCCTTTCTTAGATTAGACGGCACTGCTAGTATGACGGGAGGACTAAATATGGGAAACCAAAGCATAACAAATGTAAATCTGGTTGATGGTGTGGATGTTTCTGTTCTTGATGGTTCGGCAGTTAAAACCTGAGGAAACCAAACCATAGCAGGAATTAAGACATATAGCAGTGGTGTTGAAATTACTGGAAATTCAATAAATTCAACAACAAAGGGAACATTCATTGTTTTTCAATTCTACCAGTAATATCGGGTCAATTGCTAATTTGGATATGAACACGGCAACATATTACAACTTTGAAATTTCTGCGAAAAAAATAAATTTTATTATTGACGGGACGATTGTTTCGTGGTTTAATGCTACTGGCTTAGATTGTAATAGTAGTCGGATTGTTAATCTAGGAGCACCACAAAATGCGAATGAAGCGGTAAATAGACAATATCTGGATGACAATTGTGTGAAACTAACTACAGACCAAACCATAACAGGAAGTAAAACATTTAATGGGGCGAGCACCGTGATAAAATATCTAACTCTAACACAAGCGGCTGATTTTAATAATCAATTTATCATTAATGGTGGAAATATAACATATAATGGGGCGAGGATATTAAACCAAAATGGAGGAGATATATTCTTTTCACAGACATCAGGTGATTATCAATATTTCTTATTTACTCTAAATACTGCTACAAGTGGAACCGCGAACCAAAGAGGTTATGTATTCACGAATGTAGCATTTGATGTAAAAGGGGCGGGATTTTATATTTCAAAACTTTTAGATAATAAATCTGCTTCGTCTGACATTATCCGTTTTAACAATACCGGTGGTATGCGGTTTTATGGTGCTTTGGATATGAACTCAAACAACATAACAAATGGTGGAACAATAACGGGAACATCAATCACTTCAACTGCTGGCATGACTACAACTACATTAACGGCGAGCGGATTATTAACAGCAGATGGCGGTTGTAAGTTATCTATTCAAAATAAAGTAGATGGAGGAAATGGACAGGGTATATTTCTGTGGGATACAGACAACTCAGGATGGGGGATTTATATGGCTCAGCCAGTGGCAGGTAAAAGTCTATCTGGAGGGTCTGCTGTTGCAGGCAACGATATTTCAGGCTTTGCTATAAGATTTAGGTCTGGTTTTGCTTCGGCAGATGGTTTTGTGTGGGAAAATTCTAATGAGCAATTGTTAATGTCATTAAATGGGGCAAACGGAACTTTATGGACAAAAGGATTGATAACTGCGAATGCGGGAGTGTCTACAACAACATTAACAGCAAGTGGATTAATAACTGCGAATGCGGGAGTGTCTACAACAACATTAACAGCAAGTGGAGCGATAACTGCGAATGCGGGGATTACATGCACGTCGTCATTAATAGCAAACGGAGGGTCAAAATTAACAATTCAAAACGGAGTAGACGGAGGACCATCTAATGGAATATTTATGTACGCATACAATGACACGAACTGGGGGATTTATATGTCAACCCCAGGATCAAACAAAAGTTTATCAAATGGAACAGCAGTTGCTGGAAACAATTTCACTAGTTTCAGCATGAGATTTAGAGCAAATAATCTACAAATCAGGGTTATGTGTGGGAAAATAGCAGCGAAGTTCTTTTAATGTCATTGAGAGCGAGTGATGGCACATTGTGGGTTAAAACTTCCGTAACAGCACCTTCAGATAGGAGAAAAAAAGAAGACATAAAGGAATGTTTGGGTTTAGACTTTATCAACAAGTGAAATCCAGTCTGCTATCGCATGATTGATGATAACAAAAAAAAGAGAGCGGGGTTAATAGCACAGGAATTAGAGGAAGTCTTAGAAGAAATGAGAATTAATGATTTCGCAGAACTTTCAAAAGAAGCGGTAATGTGTCAATGCCCGATACAAAAAGCAGAATGCGAAATGAAAGGAGAGAAGTTAGATATGTATAATATAAAAATGGTTGAGACCAGCGAATTTACTTATGGTATTGCTTACAGCGAATTTATCGCGCCATTAATTAAATCAGTTCAACAATTGTCGGAAAAAAGATAATTTAGGAAAAGAAAATAAAATTTTAATGGATTATATAGAAGAATTACGAAATGCCAAATAACACACAAATACACAGACCACCGCCTATTATGGATATGGATGGCGAACTAACTCCAGAATTAAAGTCTCGTGTTCTTGAAGTAGAACTAAAGACTGAGGGAAAAAAAAAGAGCACGAATTGGAAGATAACTGGAATTGTTGTTGTATAAAAAACAGACCGACCGACAGCCGACTTATTAAATACTTATTTCAAATGGGTATCATTATTGCCATTAAAACCCTTTGTATCGTAAGGCTATCTGAAAAGAACTTACCTTGTGAGGTTGCTAACACTTATGTAGGTATTTTAACACTATTGATTGGAATATGCCTTCCATCACCTTCTTCAAGTAAGAAATGAACATTCAACGAAGAGATTTTATACCACGAAGCATCACTACCTGAGCAAATTAATGGTACTGCCTTATCAAAACTCACACACCATTCACTCATAGGTTTATACACACATTTAAATTTGGTTTCTATTCCTTTTTGAATACAATAAACACAACTTTCATTTTTTTTAACACTTACCCGTGAATAGAAATCGCAGGCGGTCCGTCCTAACACAGAGCACACAAATAATAATATTAATAACATAATATATTATACACAATATAGTATGAGTGAATTCAAATTCCAGAAGATTATTTTTCTAAGTAATGATTTTCCAGGCGGGGTTAATGGTAGCAAGACATTCGACAAAACCATTAAATTGAGCTTTACACAGACTAGAATGAATGTTAAGTTTATACACTATATTAATGACGTGACGGAGACGAAAACAAAAATCCTTTATATGGACCGCATCGGGATTATTGGTACATTCGCTGATAGCAACACCGCAAACATTTCCAATCTTAGCTACAACTTAGGTATTATTAATTGGACCGATGGACAAGACACTTTTAAAGTGCTTAAAACGGACAATGGCAGTATTGAGACTGACCCGCTAGCTGGAAGAATTGTTATTTGTTTAGAATTTTTGGCTTGACGAAAATAGAGTGCTGAAGAAAATTAATGATATACGAGTTAGACCAGTCAAGCAAAACTGGCAAAAGGATATAAGTTATTTGGTGAACCGTATGCTAATATTTTTCTTCTCGCTCGTAAAAAATCAGGAAAAACAACGGCACTGTTTGAAATCCTGAAACGAACGACCGACAAAAAGACCCGTATTGTTATTATTGCCAGCACAATACACAAGGACCACATTTACAAAAGAAATGGTTAAGCACTTCAAGAAGAAGGGAAACCCGATGGCGATATATACATATTTGAAAACGAATGGATACAGTGTGATTGATTACGAGTTAGACAAGCTCAACAAGCCAGACGAAGAGCAAGAAGAAGGCGAGATTGTTCAGGACGGTAAAGAAGAACCGAAGCCGAAGTTTCTTTATTTTGGTAAAGAGGAAGAGAAGAAGCAAAAACCCCCAGCGGAAAGACCGAGCAAATACATTACACCAGAAGTCGTGTTCGTGCTAGATGATTTGGGTAGCGGGTTGAGAGATAAGTCTGTGAGTGATTTATGTAAAAAAAAATAGGCATTATAAAAGTAAGGTAATTATGAGTTCTCAGTATTTGAACGATATGAAGCCTGAGGCTATTAAACAGCTCGACTACCTCCTTATTTTTCCTGGTCAGTCTCAGGATAAAATTGAGCTTGTGTATAAACATTCGGACCTCGGTTATGATTTAGACTACTTTATCGAAAAATATCACGAGGCTACCAAAGAACGATTTAACTTTTTATATGTTGATGCTGTATCGGACGAACTGAGGCAAAATTTCAACTGTCGCTTGCGTGCGATAGTCTATAATTTTAACAAAAGGTTTTTGTAATTTTATGATTTATTTTTTTAAGAACTATATATGGATGCCAACATCACCAGTGATTATCAGTAGTCCATCAGGTTACAATATCAGCTACATCCAAGCCCAGTCAGTATGCCACAAGCAGGAGGAAGAAAGAAGAAAGGAAAAAAGAAACAAACAGGAGGCAAAGTTAATTGGGCGAAGGTCGGAAAAGCGATAGTGGATGCTAATAGGTTTATCAAGAAGAACCAATTGATTTCAAGGGGTGCTACTTTTCTGAGCGATGTCGGAGTTCCTTATGCGGACCGTGTAGCGAAGGCGGCAATTAAGCAAGGCTACGGCAAGCAACGAGGAGGAGCGGTCAAATTTCGTTAACCCCCTAACCCGATTGATGTAAAATCTTATATTAATTTTTTTTACTCAATATAATAGTAGTAATGCGAAGTAAGCCAAAGAAGAAACTTAAACAACGACCACCGAGGATATACAGAACCAAAGATGGCCGACCATATATCAAAGTGAAAGGCAAACGAGCATATCTCAACTTTGGAAAGAAAACGAATGACCTTTCAACACTTCAAATCGTTAAACTGTTTCTGAAATATATGAAAGGGGACAATAAAACGAAGAAAACACGAAAGACGAAAGAGCGAATAGTTAAGTCCGAATTCAATCGCCTTGAACACGAGAACCGCAACCAGATACGAGATAACCTGCTGAAAAATATAACTAATACACGAGCAGGAGGAAAAGGAAAAGAAGTTAAGAGAACAGGCAGAAGATGAGAAGAAAAGAATTGAGAGGAAGGAGAATGCGGAAATGAAGGAAAGACAAGAAGAATTAATAAGGGAAGCGAAAAGAGAGCAAAAACTTATAGAGGATGTAAAATTTGAACAAGATAGAAAACTGTTATTACCACCACCCCAGTTCCACCCTCAATATATCACACAAGGACCACAACCACCACCCCAAGCACCACCCCAACTAGGACCACCCCAAGCACCACAACTAGGACTACCACAATCACCACAACTAGGACTACCACAAGCACCACCACAAGGACAAGCACCACAAGCACCAGAAGAAAAACAGATGCCATTGAAAACAAAAGAAGAGAGAAAAGCTGAAAAGGAATTAAAAGAAAAGTATATTAAATTATTGACGGAAACAGCGGGATTTACAAAGAAATTTATTAATCAGCTGAGCAAAACAGAATTTCAAAAACTTGGTATAGGAGTAGAGAGTGCGATAGCCGCAGGACAAACAGCAGATGAGCAAAAAGCACTGGCAGAGCAATACAAAAAAGAATTAGAAGAGGCAAAAAAGCAAGCGGAGTCCAAAGCGAAATACTTTGCAATTAAAGATAAAATATCACACATCTCCGCTGGTTTAAGAATTGACTTCAAGTATCCAAAATCGGATATACCAAAAACGTTGGGCCCTGCTTTGGAAGCAAAAATGATAGCCGAAGGAAAACAACCACCAAAAAAAGTTAAAGGAAAACACACGACTGCGGGTATGGCGCAAGTTTTAGTAGATGAAGGTATTGATTTAGGAATAGACCAGAATGAAATGAGAAAGAAACTCGCTGATTATTTGGGAATAAACCAATCTGGTGCTGGACCAAGAACGATTCAGGAATTAATCCACAAACTTTTGACAATAGCAACAATTGGGAAATATTTAAAGAAGGGCAAATACAGAAAAAAATGAAGAAGAAGGAATATGTAAATAACTTAGTGACCGAAATGGTAAGCGACCCAAACATAAAAAATCAAGTTTCAAATCATCTCGGTATTCAACTGACGGAGGAAGTTCAACCGCCAGCAGGGGCAAGCCCCCGCACCCCCACCACAGATGTAGAGGAAGTTCAACCAGCACTAACAGACGAGCAACCACAACAACCAGCCACCGAGGAAGTTCAACCCAAAAATGAGCCAATGACGGAGGAAGTTCAAACACAAAATGAGCAAGAGGTAGATCCAGGGGTTGTAGGGGCTGGAAGCCCCTACTGAGGTTTAATGACAGACGAAATAGACAACATTATGAAAAAGGACGAATGGTATTTGGGGACCGTAGCCAGTGACGAAATAAACAAACTGAAACCAGAAAAAAGACAGAAGTACGGGTTTATTATGAACTTGGATAAGTAGTCAACCAGGCTCACATTGGATTGCTGTTTGGGTTGACTTAATTAAAGACGACTCTATTGAAATCTACGACCCGCTCGCACTGTATAAGCCGACTGAGCTATTTCTACACCAAATGAAACAGCTTATTGACAAGAGTAAGCCGAACACATATCTGCTTATGAAGGTTAATCAAGTTAAAAACCAAAGCGACACAACAGATACCTGCGGGTGGCATAGTATTAGGTTTCTTAAAGAAAGAGCGAAAGGGAACCGCTTTACATTCGCCAGCGGTTGGACAGACTTAAAAGAAAAAGAAGCGGAGGAGTTGAAAGCTCAGAACGGCTATGGCCTTGATACTTTCATTTAGAGCACCCCCTCCGTTGTGGTAGGTAATTAAAACAAAAAAATATATTTTCTAATATATATACAGTATAATTTTTTGAGGTCGTAGGAGGTTTTTGAAAAAAAGCTCCTACAATGGAATATCGCGGAGGCAGGAGTTCCAACATTTACTATGTCAACAGCAAAAATAGGATAAACGGCACGGACAGTGATTTTACTCACTCCATTGATATGAAATCGCTAGACAATCCTACCCATTGTAAAATTTTACATATCTATGTGCCGAAGTCGTATTACTCTGTGGCAAGTCCTTACAATAATTTTACTCTGAGTGAAGATGGATTTGAGGCTCTGATTACGATACCCGAGGGCAACTGCACCATGAACAACTTAAAAAATAAACTGGCTGAGGTGCTAACGGCAGACAGCCCCAACAACTACACATACACCGTTACGAGCAACAACACAAACACCGACCCCGAAGACGGCAAGCTATTGTTTACCGTAGCTAACAACCTAGGAATTCAACCGCGGTTTATATTTGACACCGAAACTTGCATCCACGAAGTAATGGGTTTTGACCGTAGCTCAACATACTTCTTTGTCAATAATACCATTAGGTCGCCGAATGTCATAATCTTGACTGGCAAAAAAACATTATATTTACAGTCAGATTTAGTCGGCGAAGGTGATAACCACGTGCTCCAAGAAATATACACGGCGAATGAAATCCCGTTCGGCTCTGTTATCTACGATGGCTCGGGTAGTGAATACGGCAAACGGCTATCTACTAGTTCAAGCAATGTGTATCGGTTTTACTTGACTGACAAAAACGACCAACCAGTCAATCTCAACGGCCTCGGCATTGTTATGACATTGTTGATTTACCGCGAGACGAATTATTTTAATTTATTTACATCGTTTTTTAATTTGTTAAAAAGTCGTTAATTAATTTTAATTTTAGAATTATTTTTTTTTCTTATATTACAAAATAGGACAACCGTAAAAAGAGGAAAAACAAAATGCCTACACAACACGGAGGCGAACTAGATTTCAGCAGGACTGACTACATCAGTGCTTCTTATCGTTTGAATAAGCTTACCCCTCGTGAGGGTTCTGTTGATGTCACTGTGACTACAGCAGAAGGACAGGAAAGTAACTTTGACCTTATTAGCCGTCCGTTTAACTTGTCTCGCTCTGTTTTGAGTTTTACTTATGCTCCAAAGGCGAAGGGTGCGAACTACAATAAATGTTTTATGGACTGCTTGGCCCCAATCAGGCAGATTTAATTGATTACTAGAGGCGGTGTTTATTTGTGCGACATTAATGAAGTCGGAAATATCACTAAGATGATTTGGAAACCAGAAACCTCCATCGATGATTTACTAGCTTTGGAAAACCACGACAACAAATCTGGTGCTGGTTGTATGCTTCAAAAGAACAATACAACAAGCGGGGCGAGTTTTAGTAACACCGCTGCGACTGAAAGAAAAGTTAGCTTGCTTGATGCTATCGCTCTAAAGGCGGATGGTACGGGTTTGACCGCTGTTGGTGCTATGAACGGTGGTGATGTTTTGGCGGCGATTACTACTCGTATTAGTGAAGTTATGGCTTCATACCAAGCTAAGATGCGGGCTCACTTAACTCAACCAGCAACAAATGCTCGCAGACACGATGATACTTTAATCGCTGCAGCAACTGGTACTCTTAGTGTTGTTAATGTTGCGCACAATGAGGCTAAGTATTTCTCTGTAGGCTCTCTTGGACAACCCGAACCGAGTATCAATGTTAAGATGAATCTTGGAATGCTTTACAATACTATTTTCGCTCTGGATAAAACTATTATGTTTCCTGAAATTTTGACTATGCGGATTGTTTGGCAACAGACACCCAAAATCTTTTATTACAACGATGATGCTCTTTCTACTGGCGGAGGCACTGTTGCGGTGGCGAATTTAAGTGTTAAGGTTACTAATCTCGGCCTTTTCTTAGCTGTTGAAACCAATCCTGATGTCATTCAATCAATTCAACAGAAGATTATGAGCCCCGAAGGTATGAGCTTCAACATTGATTATTCTTATTTGTATAAAAATACTGTCGGAGTCGCTTCACCTTCTCAAAATGTTATACTTAGATTTGATAGAGGTCACGGACGACGACTTAAGAAAATTTATCACTCCGTATTCAACGGAACTGAAAATAAGAACACCGCTTATGACAATAGCAACCTTCTTGGTTCTAAGGTACAAACTTTTTATACCACACTAGACGGGGCACGACTTCAAGAATGCAATGTTGATTGTCAGCAATATAAACTAGAAGACTATATGTATCTTGATAAATAGCAATGTTTATCAATACAACTGGGTTTGGTGTGATAGCTTTGACAATACCCGCCCGTTGTGGAGCAAGGACTAAAATGAAATCAGTGGATTAAGTCTGGAAACTGAGCGACGATGGGAGTTCATCGGAAAGACTGCGACTATTACGGCTAATCATTACACATTTGTCGTCACTCAGCAAGAAGTAACCGTTAAGAATGGCACAATTACCAGAAATTAAACCCCGCCAGTGAAGTGATAATTAATTTGATAGATTATTTATTTTTTTGATAATATACAATCTACGATTGTAAATTGTAAGAACTATGACCACTCATCAACGAAATTTGATAGCACAAGACCCTGACGGAGATTTTATAAATGTCAAAGTCGGCTACGATGGTAATGTTGAAACCAATAGTATGAAAACCGCTTTCGGCGAAGCATTGGTCGGTCAATTAACGCCAGTATTGCAAGAGATTTTCCCATACACTATCAATACACGAATATGGACATTAACTCAAACTGATGCTACCATTTCATTTAATGCGAATATGGCCGAACTTAAAACAGATGTGAAGACGACCGCGAATGCTGTATTGACTAGTAAAAAAAGAATTAAATACAGAACTGGTATGGGAGTTCTAACACGATTTACTGCTTTATGGACTACTGATGAAACGAAAGACTACAATTCATATATAGGCATAGGTGAAAGTGATTTTACTAATGGCTTCTATTTTTACAAAATAAGAGCGACTGGTATGAATATCGCCAGTGTTAAAGGTGGGGTGCCGACACTTATTCCCCAAGCGACCTGGGATGACCCTTGTGATGGTACTAAAATTATGCCTATCATAGATTGGACCAAAGGTAATGTATTCCAAATTAAATTTCAATATCTTGGCTTTGGTGCTATAAGGTTCTACATAGAAAATCCATCAAGTGGAGAACTTCAGCTGGTTCATACAATAAAATATGCGAATGCGAATGTTGGTGTTAGTCTTTCAAATACAACCCTACCTTTTTCGGCTTGTATCAGAAATTATGGAACTGGTAATGCTAATCAAACATTAAAACAGCCAGTTGTAGTATGTTTATTGAGGGCACTAACACTATTAATTCAAGCATATCAAACGAAGCGGAAGGAAGTGAGCCAGCGAGCACCACGGAAAGCCCGATTATTAGCATAAAAAATAAAACAACTTTTAATGGTGTGACCAATTATTCAATTGTTTATCCATCTCTCGTGAGCATATCAAACGAAGGCAAAGTTAATATAGTGCGGATTGTGAAAACGACTGGAGCACTTACGGCGGAGAACTTTGCGGATATTGATACCAAAACTTCAATCGTATCAAAAGATACCGCTGCGACTGCCCTTGGTGGTGCCACTATAACAGACGTAATTCTAAAACTGTATGTTAATGCTACTTCTAGCCAGCTTATTGACCTGCGAACTTACGACATACAACTCTCTCCTGGTGAAAATCTAACATTTTTACAAAAGTCTGTCGCGACTGCTAATAATGGAGGAAATGTGAGTGTTATCGTTAATTTCTTAGAAGACCAGTAGGGGTCTTCGCCCCCTACAACCCCCTTCGCGGAAGCAAAAAAAATACAAACACTTTACAAATACTTTTTCAATTCATCTCTGGTCCTACACCATGACCATGGTTGTTTCATTAACCATTCAATATATGGCTTGTCAATCTTTGCGATGTGTTCAAAGTTCTTTCCGCGGTATTTGCCGAATTGAAAAGTGTCCTTCGGTTGTGTATTTCTCATTTCTTCAATTGCTTTTATTTCGTCGTGTATTACCTTTTGAACATCTTCCAACGAGAAGGATTTTTTTTCGCCTTCAATGGAAAGTTTTTGGAACTTCTCACACAGTCTTGTTAGGGTGGTCATAGTAGGGCGGTATATATAGGGTAATATAAAAAAATAAAAAATAATTAATTATATAGAAACTTTTGAAAAAGTTTCACAAAACCCGTGGAGGTGCGGAGGCGAAGTCTCCGCGAATGTCCGAGTGGATTAAGTTTGTTAAGGCTTACTCCGCTAAGCATTACATAAGCTACAAGGAGGCATTGAAAAAGGCGAGCAAAGAATACAAACGGCAGAGCTCAGCCAAAGGCGGAGCTGTCGCACGTGTGCGACTAAAAGGAGGTAGTGCGGAGTTGTCGGAGGATATCTATTTGTCTTCGTCGGATAGAAAGGGTGCTGACGGATGGAAACCAGTCGCAAGCAAAGAAAAATCAACGGTGTATGAAAAAGATGGCAAAGCGATTGTAGCATTTAGGGGAAGTGCGGATAAAAGGGACCTATTAACCGATGTCGCATTGGTGAAGGGTGTGTTGAAAAGAACACCAAGTTACAAAGAAGAGCAGAAGCTGATTAATGAAGTCATAAAGAAATATGGTAAAGAAAATGTAGAGCTGACGGGACATTCACTAGGTGGTACAATAGCAAAAGACTTAAGCAGACAAACGGGGGTGAAGGCGACTACATAAAATAAAGGCAGTAGCACAAAAGACCTCATTGAAGGAGTGATTGACAGAGTGGCGGTGAAAGTAAATCCAAAAGGGAAGAGGGCGAAGACTGCGAAGCTAACGACGAACTACCGAATAGCATTTGACCCCGTATCATTGTTAGGGGCGACGGCAGTAAATACTAAGTTAGTGAAACCAAAAAAAGGAATTCATACAATCAGGAGCTTCAAAGGTAGGGCAAAAAGGCAAAAAAATAAAGTTTTCTTTTTATTGCTTTTTCGTTCAATAACCGAATGGCCTAGTTTCAATCGCATTGTCTACAATACCAATAATATTTCTTTTAGTGTAAGTAAAGCTGAATATTTTTTCTAAGTATTCGCTCGTTATTTTTTTGTGTTGTTTGTCTCTTGTTATCTTGCTGTTCTCTACTATTACAACTTTACCAGATTTTTCAATTCGTTTAGCAATCAATTTTTCTTCCTGAGACTTAAGCAACTCTAACAATTCATTCTTGCCGTTCTCAATAAGGTCGCTGTTTTTAATTCCAAGTCCGCAACTAATGATACTTAACATATTTGGTAAATTTAATGATTTATTCTTTTCATAATTCATACTAAAACCTTTTACTTTCATACTTGCTTTGCCGTTATCTAAGACATATCCATAACATTTTGGCCCGCCTCCGATAAAGGTCATAATCTTTGCTCCGTGTAGTTCGTCCGTCCATTCGCCTAACAACTTACCCGTTTTAACATCTGTTTCGCCTTTCGTTAAGTCTGTTGTGTATATGACACTATCTGTATCGTGGTATAGAATTCGGTTGCATAGTTTGTCCATCATCTCATATAGTCTAATCCTCGCATGGCAAGTCGTAAATAAAGCAACTACAATATTTGTTTTCACGGGGTCGCATACCGCATCTTGTTTAAGGTCATAGCTCGCTTCTATTATTTTGTCGTTAATAATGTTTATGTTTATGTTATCGACTGACTTATCGCTCATTAACTTGTATAAGGTATTTTTGTCTTTTATCATTTTGTTTTGAGTTTTGTTTTGCTTTTCACCAAACTTGCCCCACAACGAGTTCAAGCACAAATTAGCAACCGCTCGCCGTCCTGGGTTTTCTTCTATTTTGTTTTCGTCCATCTTAATACCCATCTTGACTTCCATACTGTCAATGTAGTTTCTTTTTTGTTCCTGCGTAATACAACCATCAGGATATCCGCTTGACTCTTGTTTAACCTTAAGAAAGTTTTTATGTAATCTTTGAACAGGCTACTGCTCTGCTCCTTCCAGTGCCATACCTCATATACCTTAATTAGCTTGTAGCCTTTGTCTAAGGCCTTGTAGATTTCGGGTGTTGCCCAAGTGCCAGTTATTGCTCGCTCGTTATCGGTGTGCTTACATTCATCCTTTTGTTCGGTCATTCCGCACTTGTCGCATATAAGTAATACATTAGTTTTCCTCTATCCGCCTTTGGTAAAACGGGGTGTAGTAATTCTCTCGGCAGTAGCATCTTAACCTTAGCCACTCCGAAATATTCTCTGTTTATGATTTTGTTTTTCATCTCGCAGGGGACTTCGTCCCCCGCACCCCCTCCGTTGGGGTTGTAGGGGCTTGCCCCTACATTGTTAGGCCGTACTATTTCGTGGTGCCCGCTAGGGTAAAGATCGTAAAACATAACGGTAGGATACAGAGAGCATTTGTCAATGTATTTCGCGTATTCATCGTTGTGTCGTGATTTCCAATACAATGTTAGAGCATCCGTTCTACCTCCAAACATTGCTTCTCGCGGGTTAAGTCCTTCTTGTTCCGTAATTCGTTCATTCGTATCTTCTGCTAGGCTTTCACTTGTTTTCATTAGTCTCCATTCACATTCCCAGATAGATACTAGTTTGCTGACTTGTTTGCTTAGTTCTTTTTCTTGTCTCATTGTTGCCTTGTATAGTTCGCCCATCGTCTTATTCTTCTTAGTGTTAATGGTATTACCATTGAAGCACTTTGGACATCCGTGCCAGAGACATCCGTGAAATTCGTAAGCGGTTTTCGTCTTTTCATCCCATCCATCTACGTACGCTTTTGATTGTCCTAAGTTAAACATCTTTTCACCACCATTGAATGCGTGTTTGATATCCGTTTGGTCTAACCTGCTGCTGTAAGCTATCCATTCAACACAAGCCCGAGAGGTAATCCTGTTTTGCTTTTCCGCCTTCAACACAGCAATTGAATTCTCTGCCATAAACTTAGCACGATACAAAGCCATAACACAACTCGCAATAGTTGTATATTGAAACGGGTCAATACCGAATTCTAGAAACTGCTTTCTAAAATCCATACATCCCCTTCTCAATATATCAACATCGCTATGACAGTATTCAGCAATTTCCTTCCGCATATCAAATGTGTTGTTTCTTTGGCTTTCGTACCATTCTAAGAATTCCGCTCTCTTCTTATCTTTCATAGTGTCGTAGCCGTACTACTTCTTATGAGGCATCACACCTACATAATTTTTATTCTTATCCGTGTTGAAGAAGTGAGGAAAGAAACCCCTTTTTAAGTTCTTTCAATCCAAATGTCTTAGGAAATTCGGACAGAGGCATAGTCAAGAAACTCAAACTATCAATGAAGCGGTATTTCTTCAAAGTCATCATCATTATCTTACCACCCTGATAAATGACGAATGGTGCCTGTCCGTTATCCACCAACCATTTAAGAATAAACTGACAATCATAACCGCGACTGTTATGAGCAATGAATGTAAAGCCGTTGTGCTTAGATTCAAAAGCCCACTTACAGAAATCGTCAATGTTCTTATGAATGACTGGTGGTTCGCATCGTAATACTGGCTTTCAGAATGATTGACTATGTGCTCACCAGTATCCTGTGTCGCTTCAAAGTCAAAGAATATGTATTTCTCTGAAAAAGGCAATATGTCTTTCTTCACGATTTCACATTGGTGTTCAAGTGGTTTCAGTTCCTTACAATTACGGCATTTTGCATAACCGCATTTGTGTTTGTCCTTCTCCTGTAATTAAGTCCGCACGAAATGCATTTCGCTTTGATATCGCAGTTCGTCCTCTTGTGGTTGTTGAAACATAATATATTTGGAAGCTTTCTATTACACGAATAGCAATCAGTCCAATTGCTTTTATCGTTAATACCCTTGCAGTCTTTGGTTTCGCAGATATTGCATTTAGCTTCGCAGGCATGCCTTTCCATATACCCCCTTAAACATAGCTCACAGAAATTCTTTTCTCCTACCATAGACTTCATATTAGTTATGGCATCGTAGTGGTTCTCTGTCTTAAGTATGTAAAGGTTAGTAAGTCGTTTGCCAGCCTCATCAAGTAAATCTGTCTTATAAACTATTTTATCAGGGAATTCAACAATAACCAGATTGTATTTAATGTGAATAGCAAATGTATTAATTTCAGGAATACCGCACACATCCTGAATTACTTTTGCTTCTTCGTGTAGTTTCAAAGCCAATTCTTCCTGTATCTTTCGTCCCATCATTATTGTCTTGTATTTTTTATGTTTTTCAATTTTTGCTTTTACTACAACCATTGCTCTGGCTAAGCATATGTTGTCTGTATTATTAATTTGAATTACTCCTCTCTTTTTATATACATCCAATTTATTAATTACTTGAAGCCTCGTTCCGCCCGTTGGCATTTCAACAGATTTCAAAACGAATCTAAACTCATCCATATTAGACTCCTTTTCATCTGTATAAAGGCTTTCGTTGCTTTGAAACAATTCTGACAATCTTTCCAAAACATCTCTGACAGAAATCTGATTAATAGTCTTCAAACCCGTAGATACCGCTCCATAGTAATCTACAAACTTGATACTTACACTAACCATACTACTTTGTATCTGTCTTTTGATAAAGTCATTCAGTATTATCTCAATGAACTGTAGAATATCATGCATGCTGAAAGAAGTGAAGTTTCCAGTAAGCTTAACCCAGTACTGGCTTTCATTAATGCCTAGCACGTGCTTCTTTCTATCAACGTGTTTGATTTCGTAGTTCGCGTACCTCATCAGGTCTTTTACCTTTTCTTTTCTTTCTCTCACTTTCGCTTCAAACTGCGGTTGTTCATCTACCGGTAAGGGTGGTGCTTCTGGCATAGCATACACTGAAAAAAAGACGAGGCGTAGATTTACAATTTCAAAAGGATGTATTATGATAAAGAATAATGAAAAGAGGCCGATGGTAAAAGTTCAATGGAGGGAAGGAGGTAAAACGATGTTTAAGAGTTTTACTATTGGAAAACGAAGAACCCAAGAACAAGCAATGGAAGAAGCAAAGAAATACCACGAGGAAAAAGTAAAACCAAAGTATGATGAATGGAAAGTTAATTATGATAAGGAAACAAAAGAAATCAAAAAAGAAAAGAAAGAAATTGGAAGAATAAAACATTCAAGTGTGAATGCGGAGCTGAAATCAATAGGAGTAGCAAAGCAAGACATATGAAATCATATATACATACAGCACCGCCAGCCCCGCTCGCCACGCCCTAATTTCCATTTAAGCACAGGGCCCCCCGTATATATAGACACGGGGAGCACACGGCGGACCACGGCGGGGGCAAACAATTGAGATAATTAATTTTTATTTTTGAAAAAAATAATTTCCTATATATACAACGACCAACGATACGTTTTGCAAACGTAGCTTTGCAATGGAGACACACACTTACAACGGTATACAGTATAGGTTGGACAGATTTAGGGAACAAAAAATTAATTATGAAATCAAAAGGGTCAGGGGTCAAGATGTGCTTTACATAATACCTGAGGGGTATAAAAGAAAGTATAAGGTTGATACAACAACGGCCCAAAATTACTTGAACAGAGTAAGAGGTGCTGTTTACTTTCATCCTCGTTAGTCATCCTGTATATATGTGTCTTTATTTTTATGATTTTAATTTAAAAAAAATTGAGGTTCTTTTTATTTACTCCTTGATAAATTAATTCCTTTCATACCTAGTTCGTGATTGACTGATTTAAGATGTCTATTTTTATACCCTCTGGTAGTTTCATATCCACATTCACATATCCATTTGTTTTTCATCCATTCCTTAGTATATTCGTTTTTGTATTGTTTCTTATTTTATTTAACTCGTTCGTCATTATATTTTTTCCAAACTTCATATTTAGGGCGTATGTTTTGTTCATAAAATCTATTTGCTTCTTCTAATGCTTGTTCTTCGTTCCTTTTTCCAAATTGTGAAAAATATAATCTTTTCTTTTTAGTTTTCCCTTCTTCACTCCGTTGTATTACAACAATATCACTTTCAGGTTTTTTTTGCATGATCATATACACTCCTCCCTTGGATAACCTGCTAGGTTGCTCTTTTGTGTCTGTCATCTTGTATAGATTATATGGATATGTCTTTAATATGAAAATACTAACTTATTTGTCCGTTCCCATTTGTCCCGGCGGGCCGGCCGGTGTGTGTCTCTGTGGTGGGGTGGGGTATGTCTTGAAAATTTGTGACCAAGTGGCTACTATTAGTCTCTGTAAAGGAGATTGCTTCTTCCTATTCAGCTACTACTACTGCTACTACTACTACTACTACTACTACTACTACTACTACTACTACTACTACTACTACTACTACTTCTACTACTACTACTACTAGGCCTAGGCCTTCGATTTAATGAAGTTAATTTAACTTAACTTCTGGTCATCCATACAAATCGTTAGCTCAAGAGCTATTGATTTAACTAGATGGTGACCTACTTCTCAAATTATTAATAGTAATGAAAATTAAATTATAAAAAAATATTAAAAATATTAGAATAAAAACAAAATAAAAATAGATTGAGTATTAAAATAAAATAAAATAAGATAGAGTATTAAAATAAAATAAGATAGAGTAAAATAAAAAATAAAGGAGAAAAATAAAAGTAAAAATCAAATAACATAAAGTTAATATTATATATATTACATATACATATATATGGGGTTAATAAAAAAAATTATAAATATAATATATATATATATATACGTTGAGGGTATTAAAGTCCTAGTGTATATATATAACGGTGGCGCTCACAAAAGCTGGAAGACACGAGGTGACTCCCTAAGGGGGTTTGGCCAACCACACTCCGGCTTAGGATGTGATCAACGCTGAACTTCTCCCACACTCAGGTATCATCTGATGATGAGGTGTCCAACGCCCTCCTTAGGCCCGTAGGCAGTGTCATGATTGCTGCAGCTGTAAGAGATACGCTTTGAGTTCAGTTTTGAATTCAGCTTTGTAAGAGATATCTCTCAGATGTCCTGGTAGCTTATCCCATTGTGCTTGTGCTGCTCTGCTGTACTGACCAGTCTTAGAGTCGTTGTACATGTGTTTCCTTGATGATCGCCTAGTGTTGTAGTTATGAACAGCTGTGATTGGTCGGATGTTGTTGTAATGGAGGGGAAGAAAAGCCTTGAAGGCTGGGTAAATAAGGGAGTGTGCATCCATGCATACGCTATATTTATACATGTTAGGTATGTTGAGTAGGCGTAGTTTGGCAAAAAGTGGTTTGGTAGGTGTTCTCCATGATTTGAGGCAGATCAGACGGACTATGCGTTTTTGGATGATGATAAGTGGATGTATAATGGTGTTGTATTCATCAGATCCCCATATAGAGATACCATACATAAGTAGGGGGTATACATGTGCATAGTAGAGTTGGAGGAGGATATGGGTGGGGAGAAGGCTGTTCACATAGCGAAACATTTGGACAAACGGTTGAACTACCTTGCGGGATCCCATGTGTGATCTTGCGTGGGTAGGAACGAGCATATTGGGTAAATACGGTTTGGTATCGTTTTGTGAGGTATGATTTGAAAAAGGTAGTGGTGTTATCGCTAAAATTTATATTATTTCGTAATTTATGGATGAGTGTTTCATGATCGATGGTGTCATAAGCTTTCGATAGGTCGATAAATAGAGCAAGTACATACCGTCCTGGGCCTTTGAGGTTTTGGATGTGGTTTAGGATGGTTTGTGTGGTGATTGTCGTGTTCGAATGTGGTCGGAAAGCATATTGAGTTCGGGAGAGGATGTCGTACCTGGTAAGGTGGGTCATCAGTTGCTTGTTGAGTATAGTGTCAAGACCTTGGCGATGATCGGCAGTAGCGAGATAGGTCTGTAGTTCTCAGGCAGCGTTCTATCTTTAGCTTTATATATTTCAATAACTTTAGTTATTTTTAGTGCATCTGGGTATTGGTTATGTTCTATAGCTTTATTAAAGAGCTTGGTTAATATCGGGGCAATGTATTCTGTGAGGTCTTGCATTATGGCTGGCTTTATTTTGTTTATATCTTCTGCTTTGTTTCTGTTTATTGCTTTCAGTGTCTCGACTACATCATTCTGTCGGATGCGTTTGAGCGTAAAGGTAGGCAGTTGTTTCTGTGTTAGGTCTATTTCCTCTTCTCTGACTTTATGTTCTTGGGGGATTTGGGCACTGACCTTGGAGCCGACCGTCATGTAGTGTTTGTTGAGTGCATTGGCAATACCTTTGGGGTCGGTGATTACCTTGTCATCTATGCGGAGCTGGGTGGGCGACGTCTTCAGACCCTGTGTCTGTGGGATCAGCTTTCTCAACGCACTCATACGTTTTTTTGGATCGTGACGTAATCTTTCCATTAGGGCAGTCATGTATGCTTTCTTAGCTTTCTTAATCTCTCTAGTAGTTTTATTTCTATGCTTACTGTACTTAATCCTATTAATTTTAACTGTGCATGCTACTTTTATTTCATATAGTTATCTTTGCTTCTTAATCATAGCTCTAATTTCATTATGGCACCATGGTTTCCATTTTCGCTTCTTTATACGTTTTTCATACTTTTCAGCCACTGTCTTTATAACTGTATGTATCTTATTTATATAATTATTACGCGTGTCGTTATTTAGTTCTGGGTCAAGAACTTGCTTAAGTTCTTTAATTATTTCTTCTGTTATTATTTTTTTCTTATCTTCATATCTCTTATTACTTAGGATTTTCTTATTATTTTTCTTATGTGTGATTGGGGTGTGAAAGATGGCATAGATGGGGTGGTGATCAGAGATGCATGTAGGTAAGACATCAGATGTGATATCGCAGGTGAGTGTCGTTAAGGTAACATCAAGCTATGTATGTCTCTTTGCTTTGCGGGTGGGATTTTTGATTGTGGTGAAGAGGTTATTGACTGCAAGGAAGTCACATACATATTTTGTAGGGCGTAGGAGATCAAGGTTAAGGTCACCAACAATCGTGATGCTAGTACTACTACTACTACTACTGCTACTACTACAACTAAACATTCGACAATCTTGGGGGTATCCTTTTTTCCGAAATTTTCCATGAAGTATATGGACTTTTTTGAAAACGTGTGGAAATGAAAGGAAATCAATTCACTGATTGCAGAACATATAAAAATAATATTAAAACATGTTTTTATTCATTGTAATACACTTTAACTTCATCTTTAGAGGTGGGCAGGAACCGGTCCGACATGGTAATCTTTCTCCTTTTTCATAGTCCCGGCTACTATGAATCTATGATGATAACAATGCCCAACATGCAGAATTTGCTTTTAATTTTGTTTATCTTTGTTTACATTAAGCATTTTACTTTATTATGATAATAAACATTGCTTTGACCTAGAATAAATTCCCCCCCCGGGGGGGGGGAGGGGGGAACGGGGGAGGAAGAGAAGTGCGATGTCGCCACGCAAAATACATAGACTCTACAACAAAATTTCTTTAATTACTAAAAAAAATAATAAATCTAACTCCGTAATATCATACTAACTAAATTAGAAGTTTGTTTAACTCTTGCACGCGACAAACGTTCTTAATCCCGCTTTCGACCATAACAAACCTGCCAGTGCAAAAAATTACGATTAATACTACACTACTACAAAGAAAAAAAACACAAAACAAATTCAAACATCTTTCAGATGAAGGAGAAAAGTGAAAGCTATGCAAACTACCTGGTGCGTGCATTTGAAGTTAGCGCCGAGTCAGCGCAAGCGATGCTAAAACAAACTCCCATGCGTTAGGTGAGCTGGGAGCGGTGAGACCGGTGCCGCGTTGGGGGGTGGAAGGTGAGTTACCAGCAGACAGAGCGCCAGCTGCCATCCGCGCGATGAGATCCTCCATCAAGCTTTCTCTCTCGCTCTTACTATTTTTGTTGTTGTTGTTGTTGTTGTTGCTGTTGTTGTTGCTGTTGTTGTTGTTGTTGTTATCATTATCATCATAGTTTTTCTTGTTCTTGTTATTCTTCTTCTTCTTCTTCTTCACTCTCTCGTTCTCTTCTTCTGAGCTTTCCTCCTCCTCCTCCTCCTCCTCCTCCTTCTCCTTCTTCGAATTCTTCCTCTTTCTTCTCTCCTCTTCCCGTTGTCGCTTCTCTTGCGCCTCTTTTTCCTTCCGATCTTGCGCTTCTTTTTTCTTCCTTTCCTCCTCTCTCAACTTTCTTTCTTCTGCTAGCATTTCCTTAATGGATGCGGCTTGTTCTGACATTGCCTTGTTCACAAGATCCTGAACGACTTCTTTCGACACGCCGGCGGACGAACTACCCTGAATACAATACCGGTCGCCGTTGTTTTGAAAGAAGTCGTTCATTTCTTGCGAACAAGGCGGTGGCAGAACAAACCAACAGCAACGACAACAACAACAACAAAGAATAATAATAATAATAATAATAATAATAATAATAATAATAATAATAATAATAATAATAATAATAGTGCTTCTCTGTCAATGGCTGATGCATTTCTGCACATGCGCCTCCATCGTCTCACCCGTGAGGGGAGTACGAAGAATTTGACGATAAGCTCTAATGACACCCCCGCAAGGGCAGTTCCAACACTTCCAGACGGGCCGGTATGTTCAATGAAAATACTGGTCCAGAAATAGACCGGTATGTTCAATGAAAATACTGGTGGCACCGACGGGAATCGAACTGGCGACAGGGCCCAGATGGTAGAACTTGACCACTGGGCTATCACGGTGTCCAATAATAATAATAATAATAATAATAATAATAATAATAATAGTGTATCTCCTGCCAATTGCTGAGCCAAAAGGCCATGTGCATCCAGTCCTCCATTCCATAAGGAAAGTCTCCACACCAATCGGTGGAATAAAGGAAGTGACGGCATAGAACATTACTCTAGGAGCTTTATACCAATCAGCCCATGGAAAGGGACCGATGGCCTATGTACTCCCTAAATAATAATAATAATAATAATAATAATAATAATAATAGTAATAATAATAATAATAATAATAATAATAATAATAATAATAATAATAATAATAATAATAATAATAATAATAATAATAATAATAATAATAATAATAATAATAATAATAATAATAATAATAAAGTTTGAAAAAAAAATGTCAGCGCTTCCCGTTAGAGAGATTATACTCGAAAAAAAAAAAGACAGGGAAAGGGTCACTGATAGAATGCCACACACACTAGCTAGCCATACTAAAGCTAGTAGCTATACTCCCCTCTCTAAACTATATGCTGCGGCGCCCAAAGAGACCTTTTGCCCCCCCCCTCACAAAAAAAAGAAAAAGAAGAAGAAGGAGTAGGAAAGATTATACCTCCAACGACATGTCCACTTCATCAGCGTCGACCGCGGGCTTTTTGGACTTCGGCTTGCCTAGTCACGTCAGAAATTAGAAACACTGAAAAAAAAAACACACAAAAAAGATGAAATTTGCTAGTACCTGGCTTTTTCTTGCTGGACCCCTTAGGCATAGGAGGCTCAGGGGTCTCTTCTTCTTCAGGGACGTCTGGAACGTCTGGAACATCGTCGACGTCGATGGATTCTGCACAAAGAACCAAACAATATTACATACATCCTTCATTTTTCATATTACATACAATGTTGCTACCGAATCTCAGTTTTTTTGGCTGCCCGAAGAGCGAGGCTCAGTCGGGCCCTTTTTTTGATTCTTCTTCTAACGTTTCAGGCGAGCATGCAGTAAATATGCAAAATAAAGAAAAGGAAGATGCCAAAAAAAAAAAAAAAAAAAAAAAGAAAAGATGGAGCTGGTGGAGAAGAAGAATAATAACATGTATTTGAAGAAGAAAAAGAAAAATGGAAGAAGAAGAGGAAGAAGAAGAAGAAGAAGAAATGACCTTGTTTGCTTCGTACAGAAGCAAAAGCTCCCGCTTCCGCCAGTTGCAAATCATAGGCGGGTTCGTGGGGTTACCGACGTAGAGGAGCCACGCGGGCTTCACCTGCTTCTCGAAGTCCATCGGCGACGGATCAAGCATGCAAGAGTGTTTAAGGTTAAAACCAAAAAAACCCATGAGCTGATATTGGATTTCGTCAGCCTTGCCATCGCCGTCAGTGTCGACCTCGCGCGCAGCAAAAATGAAGCGCTTCGATCCTGCAACATCCAAGTATAAAAAATATGTGCAGCTTGTGAATTTTGAAAAACATACAGTACCTCGATTGACTTGCGCAGGAGTATTCTTGCGCCAACCAATGGGAAAGACAATGAAGAGCCTGCAAATAAAAAATAAACGATCAGTTTATTAAAATCTTTCATACTTATAGGGAAAAAGACCCGGGAGCACAAGGTGAAGTTTCACCCTCACATGTCTCCACTTGCGTGGACGCCTTCAGTTCGAAATTGTTGTACTTTGTAAGTGCAACGTCGAGCGCGAGCGCCCCCTCCCGATGTTTGTTGTCCTCGGATGTGAACTTAAAGAGCAAGCTAATTAAAGCAGCAGCAAAAGAGGAATAATAATAATAATAAAAAGAGAGTTTAAATTTAAAAAAAATGGCAGCGCTTCCCGTTAGAAGAAATATACTCGAAAAAAAAAAAACAGGGAAAGGCTCACTGATAGAAGGCCACACACACTAGCTAACTATACTAAAGCTAAGTATCTATACTCCCCTCTCTAAACTATGCTATCGAATAATAATAATAACAATATAATAATAATAATAATAATAATAATAATAATAATAATAATAATAATAATAATAATAATAATAATAATAATAATAATAATAATAATAATAATAATAATAATAATAATAATAATAGTGCTTCTCTGTCAATGGCTGATGCATTTCTGCACATGCGCCTCCATCGTCTCACCCGTGAGGGGAGTACGAAGAATTGACGATAAGCTCTAATGACACCCCCGCAAGGGCAGTTCCAACACTTCCAGACGGGCCGGTATGTTCAATGAAAATACTGGTCCAGAAATAGACCGGTATGTTCAATGAAAATACTGGTGGCACCGACGGGAATCGAACTGGCGACAGGGCCCAGATGGTAGAACTTGACCACTGGGCTATCACGGTGTCCATAATAATAATAATAATAATAATAATAATAATAATAATAATAATAATAATAATAATAATAATAATAATAATAATAATAATAATAATAATAATAATAATAATAATAATAATAATAATAATAATAATAATAATAATAATAATAATAATAATACTAACAACAATAACAACAATAATTATGTTGATGATGATGATAATAATAATAATAATAATAATAATAATAATAATAATAATAATAATAATAATGTATGTATCGTCTGCCAATTGCTGAGCCAAAAGGCCATGTGCATCCAGTCCTCCATTCCATAAGGAAAGTCTTCACACCAATCGGTGGAATAAAGGAAGTGACGGCATAGAACATTACTCTAGGAACTTTATACCAATCAGCCCATGGAAAGGGACCGATGGCCTATGTACTCCCTAATAATAATAATAATAATAATAATAATAATAGTGCTTCTCTGTCAATGGCTGATGCATTTCTGCACATGCGCCTCCATCGTCTCACCCGTGAGGGGAGTACGAAGAATTTGACGATAAGCTCTAATGACACCCCCGCAAGGGCAGTTCCAACACTTCCAGACGGGCCGGTATGTTCAATGAAAATACTGGTCCAGAAATAGACCGGTATGTTCAATGAAAATACTGGTGGCACCGACGGGAATCGAACTGGCGACAGGGCCCAGATGGTAGAACTTGACCACTGGGCTATCACGGTGTCCATAATAATAATAATAATAATAATAATAATAATAATAATAATAATAATAATAATGATAATAATAATAATAATAATACTATATCTGAGGCGTACTGATGCAGCTAATTACATATCCTCAACGGACATAAGCCTCCAATACCCTTGTTCGAGGTCCTCCACCCCCCCGTGTCAGTCTCTCGCCTGATGATCGGGGCCACCGATGGAGCTCCTGAGGGCAAGACTGCACTAAGCCGAGGTTATTCCGCAGTCCCAGCAACCTCTTGCAAGACGTCACCGAATGTGCAAGTGCATACACCAAGCGCGGTTGCTAGAGCTGCCTCGAAACCCCACCCATAACAATCTGGTGTCTGCTGGGTCCTGGGCTATCAACCAGCATATGCGGAGTTTAAGATCTTTTACGCGCGCAACGACCCTCCTCCCCAGCATCTACCACCAAAGGGTTATGAGTTGGCGTCACAGTTTAACGCCTTGAGGCCATTGGGCTGAATAATAATAATAATAATAATAATAATAATAATAATAATAATAATAATAATAATAATAATAATA
>WBZZ01002007.1:65000-85000 GCA_019918135.1 Paulinella micropora
CCTCGAACAAGGGTATTGGAGGCTTATGTCCGTTGAGGATATGTAATTAGCTGCATCAGTACGCCTCAGATATAGTATTATTATTATTATTATTATTATTATTATTATTATTATTATTATTATTATTATTATTATTATTATTTAGGGAGTACATAGGCCATCGGTCCTTTCCATGGGCTGATTGGTATAAAGCTCCTAGAGTAATGTTCTATGCCGTCACTTCCTTTATTCCACCGATTGGTGTGGAGACTTTCCTTATGGAATGGAGGACTGGATGCACATGGCCTTTTGGCTCAGCAATTGGCAGGAGATACACTATTATTATTATTATTATTATTATTATTATTATTAGGGAGTACATAGGCCATCGGTCCTTTCCATGGGCTGATTGGTATAAAGCTCCTAGAGTAATGTTCTATGCCGTCACTTCCTTTATTCCACCGATTGGTGTGGAGACTTTCCTTATGGAATGGAGGACTGGATGCACATGGCCTTTTGGCTCAGCAATTGGCAGGAGATACACTATTATTATTATTATTATTATTATTATTATTATTATTATTATTATTATTATTATTGCTTGGAGCTGCCTTGCGGGGGTGTCAGTAGAGCCTATCGTCAAAACTTCGTACTCCCCTCACGGGTGAGACGATGGAGGCACATGTGCAGAAATGCATTCGCCATTGACTGAGAAGCACTATTATTATTATTATTATTATTATTATTATTATTATTATTATTATTATTATTATTATTATTTGGACACCGTGATAGCCCAGTGGTCAAGTTCTACCATCTGGGCCCTGTCGCCAGTTCGATTCCCGTCGGTGCCACCAGTATTTTCATTGATCATACCGGTCTATTTCTGGACCAGTATTTTCATTGAACATACCGGCCCGTCTGGAAGTGTTGGAACTGCCCTTGCGGGGGTGTCATTAGAGCTTATCGTCAATTCTTCGTACTCCCCTCACGGGTGAGACGATGGAGGCGCATGTGCAGAAATGCATCAGCCATTGACAGAGAAGCACTATTATTATTATTATTATTATTATTATTCTTATTGTTATTATTATTATTATTATTATTATTATTATTATTATTATTATTATTATTATAATATAACATAGTTTAAAGAGGGGAGTATAGATACTAGCTTTAGTATAACTAGCTAGTGTGTGTGGCCTTCTATCAGTGAGCCTTTCTCTGTCCCTTTTTTTTTTTTAGTGATTCCCTCTAACGGGAAGCGCTGCCATTTTTTTCATGTGTATTTCAAACTTTAGGTATGCCATGCTGAGGGCTAGCAAGGCGCCGATATATGTGGCACACCGTGGTGGTGGCTACGGAGTCTTTGCTGATAAATACCTTCCTCCTTCTTTTCAGCTTGGGCTCCTCGAACCAGGAGGAAAGTCTTTGCGTGCTGCAGATCATGCTGCATTTTCTGATCATTTCACTATGAAAATTGGGAGTTCCCTGCAAACAGGGATGCATCCAATTAAATTCATTAACGAATCGAGCAGGAATGCAATGCATCTCATCAACTCTTCATCGCAAGGGTTCAACAAGCTCGACGAGGACACTTGCCGACCGAACGTGAAGGTAAATTATGTTAGTTGTTACATACATCCATGCAATATAAGTTTTTGTTACGTGTGTTGCATTTTTTCTATAAATATTGTTGTAAATAATGTCAGGTCAGCAAGGGTACTCCTATTGTGACTGTCACCACCGCAATATCGAATGATCAAGAGATTTTGCTCAGCTATGCGCCTAATCCAGACCTAGAGATAGCTACGCTGCCAAGCGATGCACATCCGGTCTGGTTGAAAGAGGCTGCCAAGGAAGGAGCTAAAATCCCAGTTTTCCTGTTCGAGACTGACATTGGTCATGTATGTTTCATCGTTCCTGAGAAAGAACATCCGCTTCCACTTAAGTCAATTTCCTTGCTTCATGAAGCAAAGGTTGAACTTTTAGCGTCGGTCAGCAGTATTAGTTCTGATGGAAAGCAACCGCTCTCCAGGTCATCATCTATTCCGCCGGAAAAAAAGAGGAAGCTTCTCGACAGCGTGTCCTCAATTTCAGATAGTCGCCGCACGCTTCTGCCCAGGGAAAGCTCGGACATTACAGTCATCACAGAAAAATCAAGCTTGAGTGATGCACAGGTAAAAAATAAATAAATGAAAGTTATTACTGAGAAGATTCTTTTTTACAGGCCGGTGTTCCTGACGTTGATGCTAACCTCGACAGCTGGAAACAGTCAGACAGTTCTACTGTCACTACAGGATATGATGTTAGTAGCTGCAGCAGCTCTAGACTATATCTTCCTACTGGCTCCATGGTAATTTTTTTTCTCTACCTGTCTATGTTCATGCTGGTTAATGTTCATAATCGATCTTGTTTGCGTAGAACGTCGACGAAGAGTGTTCAGATACGGATTCAAACGGTGATGCTGCATCTATCAACCCTGGATTGCTTCCTCCTCTGGTCTGCGTGGACGATGCGGAATTATCCAACGAGCTTCGATTGAACTTCGACGAGCTTATGGAATCGAATGAGCTGTTGTATAACATCATGAGATTATCACCAATTCCTTACAGCAGACCACGTAAGAATCCAACGCGCCCCTACACGATGAAAAGTCGCACGAAAGGTGCAGTGAAGCTTCAGAGACCGTCTGCGCTCCAAAAACTGTTGGGGATTACCTTCGCCGACTTGGACAGGGAAGTTAAGTCTGTCTGCTGCAAAAAGTGGAAGTGTTATTCATTTATCGACACGCGTGATGTGCTTTACACGAGAGCGAAGAATGCGTCATCGTCTCTCAGTGAGCTTTATTCTTGGGCAGCTTCGCAGCTTGAATCGTTTCAAACAAAAACTGGATCGTTTCAGTATATGTATTTAACGGAGGCTGTGTGCAAAGTAGCCTGGCAGCGTATCTACGGGATCGGTGATATTAAAGTTTTGTCAAGAGCACACAAACTTCTTGCAAATAACACGAAGGTTTTGACAAAAAGCTACTCAACCATTTCTGAAACAGAAGATGTGATAGCAGTATTACTCTGCGAGAAGTTCATGGAGAGTTACCCGGAGATATGCAGCGACGGAATATGGAGGATGCAAGAAATGGCTCAGGACGCAGGAGTCCAAAACTATGTTCGCGAGAATTGGAAAGATATGTGCCTTCGGTTTGGTTGTTCGAAACGAGTTGATCCAAATAATCCTCCGACAGACAATACGATCAACAAAGTTTGGCGCATGGATTTTCCGCACGTCAAGTTTGTCAGAGGTATTATGCATATTTTCGTTATCATTACTTATTACAGGTTTGTTTTGCAGAAGGAGATTTCTCAAAATGCGAGATCTGCACAGAGCTTGCTGCTGATCATTCTAACGATTTCAGGACTGAAGTAGAAGCTCAAGAATGGCGTCGCCGTAGCAGGCTTCATCACAAAATTCACAGGGCGTGCCGCGTTGCCAGCATGCAGCGCAAGAAGGCAGCACCAGCAGATTTTGCTGCCACAGTCATATCAGCCGATATGAAACCGCCAGTGAAGATCCCATCTTGCCGCCGCGCCGCGAAAGATTTCAAAGGAAAAATTGTGTTTCGCCTTTGCGTTGGAATCAATACCTGCTACACTACCGATACGCATTTTATTCTGACGTACCTTGAAGGCGCGGTAGAACACGGCGCGAACAGCAACATTACTATGCTTGCCGCACTTTTACATTGGCAACTTTGGAACCCTCGCACAATGCAAGCGTGGAAATTATATCTTGAGTGGGACGGAGCTGGTGATAACACCGCGTGGGCGATGCTGGGTTTCCTTGGGCTCAATGTCGTTGACAGAGGAATCCGTTTCCAAGTAGAGTCACATCGCAAGCCACCAGGGCACGGGCACGATGGAGATGATCAGGAATTTCGAGTTATGGATATCGGGTGGAAGAGCACCTTCCTGACAACTAACATCGCTCAAGCGTTATTAAAGCTCATTCTTGCATTCAAGAAGCAGCACAAGAAGAGGGATGTGCTGGTTGTTCTCGGATGTAACTACGACTGGATGACTCATTTTAGCCCGTGTATGAACAAGAGTTTCAAAAACTACAACAAACCCTTGGCATATAGAATCACCAAGAAAGATCCTGACGCTTTGCCGACTGTAGAGATCGCTACTTGGGGAGACGCACAGGATTTTCATGGAGTGCGTGATGATCCCAGAGGAGAACCGATCAATTTGTTTATCGGACGCCCCGGTAATAATATTATCTATCTTTCTCTCTCTCTCTCTCTCTCTCTCTCTCTCTCTATCTCTCTCTCTCTCTTTCTCTCGTTCTATCTATCTATCTCTCTCTCTCTCTCTATTTATGACAGCGACCGACATGCCTCCCAAGCTTCCAGTCGGCTACTTCGTCAATCCGCGCCTGAAGAAGGATATTCGTGCTTTGGCTACTAAATACCTAGGCCGGATGAGCGAGCACATGTGGAGGAAATGTTAGCAGGTGGAAATTTGACCAGAGTAGAGGTGGATGGAGATTACTTCGAAGGCGGCCTGCCCCGCCGTCCTGCTCATATGTCCTGTGTCGATGCAAAAGGCAAGGAATGGAGAGCAGAATTTCGATTGATCGACGAGCTACCTGTAAATTGGATGGAGTTGCCTCAAGAACGACAGGAGAATATGAACGCACTTACGCGTTTGACCGATGAAGAGCTGCTGTCCTTACCACGCACTTATTTTGTTAATGAAGGACGTCCTCCAGCTCACCCGAGATGGCGTGGTGCAAGACAGCTTACTAGCGAAGAAAAGCAGGAGCAGGATTTAGCATTTGGAAATGCTTCTGAGCCTTGGCGGAAAATTCTCACGTTGCTAAGATCGTCAGAGGAAAAAAAGCAATTTGCGTCCAAGCAGATGGTAGTTAGCGAATTGAAATCATGGATGAGAATGCATGGTGTTGCAACGCAAAACTCCGATCGGAAACAGTTCAAGAAGGCAGAGCTTATTGAACAAGCGTGGAACCATTTCGAACGATGCGACTGTGGGTTCCCTGAGGAAGAAGAGCTTGGTGCTGCTCAGCCTGCAGAACCAGTGGCAGATTCAGAGGATGACTTATCTGATACTTCATCTTCCAGTTCATCAACTGACTCATCGTCTGATCGATCTTCTGGTTCAGAGGAAGAAAAGCATGGTATTAGTTTTCTTGTTCTTCTTCTTCTTCTTCTTCTTCTTCTTCTTCTTCTTCTTCTTCTTCTTCTTCTTCTTCTTCTTCTTCTTCTTCTTCTTCTTCTTCTCCTTCTTCTTCTTCTTCTCCTCCTTAACATGATGCTATCCATATTGTAGATGATTCAGATCGCTCCGACGCAAGTTGGAGAATGCGTAACTCAGGAATCCGTTTGCGCGGACGTCGCCGCGCACGTCGTGCTGCGGGTGGACGTGGACGTGGACGTGGACGTGGTCGTATGTGATTATTTTTTTTGAAGGAATTTTTCTGGGTCCGACTTTTTCATAATGGTTTTTGTCTAGGGCAACTGCAACTGTAACGCTTCTTCTAAAAACTGAAATTAGAAATTTGTTTAACTCTGATAATGCACCAGCATCTGATGTGAAGCGTCCTCCCTCCAACCCATCCCCCCCCAACCCCCCCCCCCCCCCTCTACGTACCAGCGTACGTCACAGCGGGCAAACAGAATTTTTTGAAGGTAAAACCATGTCTTAATATAGTAAAATGCTTAATATAAGCAAGAATAAACAGTAAAAGCAAATTCTGCATGTTCGGCATTGTTATCATCATAGATTCATGGTAGCCGGGACTATGAAAAAGTAGAAAAATTATCGTGTCGGACCGGTTCCTGCCCACCTCTGAAGATGAAGTTAAAGTGTATTACAATTAATAAAAACATATTTTAATATTATTTTTATATGTTCTGCAATCAGGGAATTCATTTCCTTTCATTTCCACACGTTTTCAAAAAAGTCCATATACTTCATCGAAAATTTCGGAAAAAGGGATACCCCCAAGATTGTCGAATGTTTAGTTGTATGGGGTGGTGATAAAGAACGAGCGGGAACAATTAAGAAACTCGTATCAGAAAACACGCTCACTGTCAAACAAAAATATTTACCAAATCTAACATTAGAAAATATGTTATTCTTAGTCCTTGCTTCAAACGAAGAATGGGTAGTGCCAGCGGGCACCACTGAGCAACGATGGCTAGTCCTTGAAGTGTCTGACGAACTGGTACTCATGAAATCAGACGAAAAGAGAAAAGTGATTGCGGATATTAGATCTATTGACAGGCAACGACTGGCAAAGTTTCTCCTTGAACGAGACCTCAGCGAGTTTAACGATCGCGAAACAATCATCACAAAGGGACTACGAGAACAAAAAGTGAAATCCCTTTCAATGTTGAGAAAGTGGTGGTTAGATTGCTTGAACTTGGGATATATCACGAAAGACTTTCCAGAAATTCATTTTGGTGGAGAGGTTTCAAAAGAAGCATTATATGACGTGTATAAAGCCAAGGCGAATGACCCGCACACTTCGCGGGTTAGTTTCTGGACTAGTCTTAGAAAACTGATACCAGGCGTGGTAGAAAGAAGAAAACAACAGAAGCAGGCGCGCGAGTTAGATACGTGGATTTACCAACATTAGAAGAATGTAAAAATCAATGGAAGGTTGTTTATGGTGATAATGAATGGGCTTTTGACGATGACGATGACGATGACGATGACGATTATGAATAAACAATATTAAAAAACGGATTTTTTTTTTTTTTTTGCTTATATATAACATGCCATCAACCAAAGGAGATTATCTGAGCCAAATAGAAAAATTGACTCATTTAAGTAGCGACATAAAACTGCCAACAAGCAAATCACTCAAACCTGATATTATCGCATTTTACGAAAAATACCGACCCGAACAACCCCCGCAGGGTGATAATGTTGAAGTTGTATTACCCTCCGTTGATACATTGAAGAAGGTTGTTTTTGATGACGAACCAGAAGAATTTACGCCTTTTAAAGAAAGTGATTTGAGTGCTGGTATAACCGAAATCAAGGCTAACATAGGAGAAGAATTGGCAAAAAAAGAATTACCAGTTAAAACAGGTAAAGAATTACCAGTTTTAGAAGCATCCACGCCACCAAATGAGAAGAAAACGCCGATTAAAGCAAAGCGGAATCCGCCCGAGAGCGGGTATAGTTGCTATGAAATAATAACGGCACATTTGAAAGTATAAAAAGACCCGTTTAATTTCTTGTATATGAAAGTGGAAGACCGCACCATAATGCAGGAGGATATGAAGAAATGGCACGAGAGTAGATATGCACACATACTACCAGACCAACGTCCTATTCTTAAATATGGTAAGTTAGATTATAAGACGTTTTTCCACGATGTCTTATCTCAACACGAGGGCAAACTCACGACATTAAAAGATATGTATGACAGGTTTCATGTGTAAGCGGCGGTTAGTGCTATGTCTCTCATCACATCAATATTAAAATATGATGGTTTAAAAGATACATAATCCGCAGATGCCGTTTTATAATATACTTCCAATGTTATTGGAGCATCTGTCGCATATGTCAATAAAACCTCATTAGTCGCATTTCCAGAAATTCGTATTGAGGTATTATTGGTGGTATCCGCGGGATTTGGACAAGTCATTAACCATATCATTTTCATTTGAACTCCGTATCTTTGAATTAGCCATATACAATCAAAAGACTTATACTCAATGGCGGTTGTATAATTTAGCACTTCGCTATAAAAGTCATCAACATTTGTTCCGTCCGTTTTATGAAACCAAAACTGAAAAGTTCCTATTCCAGTCGGGGCGGGCAAATTCAAAGACCCGCGAAAAGCAACTTTAATGAAATAACCATATCCTAAATTAGATATTGTTTTGCTACCATAACCGCCAGTGCAAAGAGTAGTGAATGTGGAACTTTCCAACCACGATCTAAGATCAAGGCCAACATAAGCATTTTGACTGTTTCTTGTTAATGTAGTAGCAGTAACGGCAATAGTTTTAGTATCAATAGACTGCTGTTCCTGTGATCGTCCAAATATATTCATTTTTTAAGACTAAATATATATACTACAATATAAAATAATACAATTAAAATATGAACCATCTGGGCAATCCATGGACATATCATTTTTATGGCTCTGTCATAGTGGATGAGAATTTAGAAATTGATGGAGTATTATATGGCGATCATATTGAAGCAAACTCAATACAAGCAAGGACTGACGACATAACAATATCATCGCGAAATAATAACTCCTCTTTGTTGATATCTGATACTGGTTATGTGTCAATTAATAACGAATACGATTTACCAATAGCGGACGGCACGGCTAATCAAGTATTAAAAACAGATGGGTCGGGCAATACTTCATTTGCTACATTAACTTCAAGTTATATAAGCGACTTTGAATTAGATAAATTAACGGATGTAACAATAACGGGCACACCCAACAGCAATCAATTGCTTATTTATAGCACAGGGCAATGGAGAAATACGACATCACCCTTTCTGAGATTAGATGGTGCTTTCAATATGACGGGAACATTAAATATGGGAGGGCAAAGTATAACGAATGTTAATCTTGTTGATGGTGTAGAGTTTCTGTTCTTGATGGCTCAGTGGTTAAACTAACAGGAGACCAAACAATAACGGGGAATAAGGATTTCGTGAATAAAATATCAACATGGTATGGGAAACCGATAATCATAGGTAGAGCAACAAAAGGAAATGGTGCTACTGGTGGATTGGAATTGTATGGTAATTATGGCGACCGAACTGGTGGTGCGCATATGCAAGCAATTACATCACAAGACAATTATCCTACTTTTTCGTTAGTCAATTTAGGGCATGGTAGTGTAAGTATGGCATTTGATGCTTACATGGATTCTAACGGATGGGAATCTAGTTATGCGAGTTCAAGTTTTGCGATCGCGAAAGTTAATGATAAATTTAGAATTTTGTATGGTATTGGGAGCACCATTGGGGATGTTGTTCCATGGCTCTGGAAATTGACACAACAGGTCTATTAACCGCGAAAGCAATAACGGCGAGTGGATTAATAACGGCAAATGCGGGATTAAATATGGGAGGGCAAAGCATAACAAATGTTAATTTGGTTGATGGTGTTGATGTTTCTGTTCTTGATGGTTCGGTGGTCAAACTATCAGGAGACCAAACTATAGCGGGTATTAAAGCATTCAGCAGTATAATAAATGCGAGTGCGGGGATTGATATGAAAAGCCAAAGCATAACAAATGTTAATCTTGTTGATGGCGTGGATGTTTCTGTCCTTGATACTTCGGTGGTTAAACTAACAGGAGACCAAACCATAGCAGGGAATAAAAAATTTACATCAACTTTAGAAGTAAGTGGTTCATCCAATCCTACTACTTTTGACGGCATTGGCATAGCCTTTGATACAAAAATAGGAATGATTGCCGCACAAAAAACAGCAACAGCGACTTGGTATCCGATACAAATAACTGGTTCGTATGTAGAGTTATATTCAGGTAATACTTTAATTATAACCGCAACTGGAACAACATTAAGTTTGAATAACAACAAAATAACAAACTTAGCCGACCCTTCCGTTTCAACAGATGGAGCAAATAAAAGTTATGTTGATACAAAAGACGGGCAAAATGTGAAACTAACAGGAAACCAAACCATAGCAGGAATTAAGACATATAGCAGTGGTGTTGAAATAACGGGAAATTCAATCAATTCAACAACAAAGGGCACATTTATCGTTTTCAATTCTACCAGTAATATCGGTTCTATTGCTAGTTTGGATATGAAAACTGCAACATATTACAACTTTGAAATTTCTGCGAAAAAAATAAGTTTTATTATTGACGGGACGATTGTTTCGTGGTTTAATGCTACTGGCTTAGATTGTAATAGCAGTCGGATTATTAATCTAGGAGCACCACAAAATGCGAATGAAGCGGTAAATAGGCAATATCTGGATGATAATTGTGTGAAACTAACAACAGACCAAACCATAACAGGAAGTAAAACATTTAATGGGGCGAGCACTACGATAAAATATCTAACTTTAACGAACAATGCCGATTTTAATAATCAAACTATCACTAATGGTGGAAATATAACATATAATGGGGCGAGGATATTAAACCAAAATGGAGGAGATATATTCTTTTCACAGACATCAGGTGATTATCAATATTTCTTATTTACTCTAAATACCGCTACAAGTGGAACCGCAGACCAAAGAGGTTATGTATTCACGAATGTAGCATTTGATGTAAAAGGGGCAGGTCTTTATATTTCAAAACTTTTGGACAATAAAAGTGCTTCATCTGACATTGTCCGTTTTAACAATGCTGGGGGTATGCGGTTTTATGGAGCCTTAGATATGAACTCAAACAACATAATAAATGGTGGAACAATAACGGGAACATCAATCACTTAAACTGCTGGTATGACTACAACAACATTGGCAACAAGTGACAAAATAACGATAGCACAAGATAAACCATTAATATTGGGAAGAACAAGGAGAGGATTGGCGGCATACACGGGTGGATTAGAATTATACGGGACATCTGGTGTAGCAGGGCGCATAATATTACAAGCATTTACAACGGCCGATCCTAATTATCCTTGTTTTCAACTAATCAACAACGGACATGGCAATGTAGCATTAAAATTTGATTGTTATTGGGATGGCGCAGTCAATGATAAGTCAAGTTCTGCTCCCTCAAATTTTATGATAGCAAAAGGCACTAATCTCCTTTTTCAATATGCGTCAGGAGTAGCGGTAGGAAGTAATATAACATTTAACACCGCAATAGACATCAGTAGTTCATCAGGCTTATTAACAACGAAGGCAATAACTGCAAGCGGAGCGATAACGGCAAATGCGGGTATATCAACAACAACATTAACAACGAGCGACAAAACAACAACAGCGCTAGGCAAACCGATAATCATAGGCAACTCAACAAAAGGGATAGGAGCAACGGCAGGTTTAGAATTATACGGAACGGCGAGTAATGTCGCAGGAGCACATATACAGGCAATAACTTCAACAGACATCTATCCAGTTTTTCAACAACTAAACTGGTCGCATGATAATGTCAATTTAAGTTTTGATTCTTATTTTGATGGCACGAACTGGAAATCAAGCCACAACGGTTCAAACTTTCTAATTCAAAAAGGTGGAAAACTCGCTTTTTATTATAATTCAGGAACAACGGTGGGAAACAATATATCTTACACTGAGGCGATGAACATTAATACGTCGGGAGATTTAAGCATCACAACAGCATCCAGTGGATTTTTAACATTAAGAAAAAGACCATCAAATACAACCAACCCACAAATATTTATGAAATCAGGAGATTCTGCAAATTATGCGGTAGTAATGAATACAGGTGGTTTATTACATGCTTGGACGACTTCATTATCAAACGGTGAGAATAATACAGGCTATGTTTATTTGACTGCGGGAGCGAATACATGGTCTTCTGGTTCAGACAGGAGATTAAAATCAGATATTAAAACACTAGACTGTGAGGGATGTTGTGAGAAATTAATGAAAATAAATTGTTGCTCATATTATTGGAAATCAGACGAGAAAAAAGAAAAAAAGAGCCACGGATTTATTGCCGACGAGGTTGAAAAAATATTTCCAGAATTTGTATCTGAAAGTGGAATGAAGGTGGACGACGGAAAAAGCAACCTTGAAGGAGTAACATATATGGAATTTATACCAATACTGGTTAGTGCTTTTCAACACGTATCGGAAAAGGTAGTTAATTTAGAAAAAGAAAATAAAAATCTTATGAATATACTACAAGACCAAACCAACCAATTAGCAGAAATCAGAGCAGTCGTTTTTGGTGTTTCACGAAACACCTAACTGATTATCGCAAGCGATAATCAAGGTTTTTCAAATGTCAAATAATACAACCAGACTTCACAGACCACCACCTATTATGGATATGGATGGCGAACTAACTCCCGAGTTAAAGTCTCGTGTTTTGGATATTGAACTAAAGACAGAAGAGAAAAAAAGTTGACAATGAAATTGAGAACGAATGGAATTGCTGTATGTCAAATAAGAAAACCGATAGCAGAATGATTAAATATTTATTTCAAATGGGTGTCATCATTGTCATTATAACCCTTTGTATAGTTAGGCTGTCTGAAAAGAACTTGCTTTGTGAGGTTGCTAATACTTATGTCGGTATTTTGACTTTACTAATAGGAATTTGCCTTCCTTCACCAAGTTCTGGGGGTGGTAAGAAGTAAATCACAAATTACCACATTCATATATATGTGTCATATACCATCTATTATCGCCAACACACATCAAAGGCAGAGCCTCATCAAAACTACGACACATACTATTTCCGTTATTTGTGAAAACACACTTAAAACCAGATTCTACACCTTGCTTTATACAATAAGCACACGATTCATTCTTTTTTTCTGAGTATCGCGAGTAAAAGTCGCAGGCAGTCCGCGACATAGCAAATCTAGATAACACGAATAGCAATATTAATAACATTATATATTTAGCCCGCTTTACCTTCCTCTTTAATTATATCATTATAAATCGCCTCTCGTTGCTTATCTGATAGCGGTAAGCGGTAAAAGATATTTTCAGGTTTTCTAAAAATGTTGGGGTTTCTATTCACTAAGTTCTGAGTGATGCGGATTTGGTCAATTTCCTTCCCTAGCCTTTCCAACTCTTCAAGTTGTTGCTCGTCTTTGCTTTTTTCTTTTTTAATTTTCCATCTTATATAATAGCGGATATAAAAAATGCCACACGAAAAACCATTTTTTACATATTACAACGAAATTAGACGCGAACATAAGTATTTGTTGGATGAAGCAGACGATTTTTGGATTGATGACGTTAATGAAGGTATCAATAATCAAGCCCGCGAGAGGCTTAGAGCGGATAGATTGTTAGATGCTTCAACAAGAAGGGGGAATACTATGGAGGATTTAAAAGATAAGATTAGTGCGTTGGACAATAAGCAAAGTATTTATGCAAACATGAATTACGATGAACTGAAAGCGCACCTCCAAGACGACGGCATTGATATGAAAGAATTTGAAAGAAAACACGGAACTGCCCCCATGAACGAACAAATGATTGAAATGCGAAAATTAGCAATGGCTACCGATAATGTGATATAATGCACATAGAAGACAATATCCAGCAAATGAAGCGTGATATAGCACAATTGGTAAAACAAGAATATAAAGAAGAAGACTTAAAACGATTAACCGATAAAGGTTTAACGTATATGAAAACAAAGGCAAAGCAGACAAAACTCGCGTAATACGAAGAGAGGATAGAAAGCAAGCGGAGCAGGATTATAAGGAATGGAAAGAAAACCGAGAAGAGTGGGAGAGAAAACACCCAGATGATGCTTTAATAGAAGCACAGATAGGCGACGAACACAAGATGCTTGTGTTACGAATAAGTGATGACCCCCGAAGTGTAGAAAGATTTGTTGATGCTATTATTAGAAGCATTCAAGAGATAATTATGAGTCCCAGACTTAATTGATTACTTAACCTTGCTACAGGTGTTGGGCGATATGGTGTGAGAAGGCTAGCGTGGGGGCAGATATTGAGATTAATTGCCAACAATCCACAACTACGTGCAATGAATGTTGGATTACTTGGAAGAAGAAGAGCATTTGCTCTCAATACATTTTTGCTAGTACTAGCAAGAAATGAAGTGCAAGAGGGTTTGCCTCCGCCTAATCCTCGTCTGATCGCAAGCGGACAGCAAAGAATAGGTGATTATGTATTAAGTGAATATGCGAGCAGATTAGCCACTGGAATAATGTCTTTAAATGCGTGGGAAGTTTTTAAAACAGGCATAGAGACTATGACAGTTCTCGGTCTTGGAAAAGCACTTAAATAAATATACAATACATGGTCTGCTCAACCAGATGCTCTCATTAAGTTGGAAGAAGAACGAATTCATACTAAGGGAAGTAATTATAATGGCGGGGGCACACGAGTGGAAAGCCGTCTTCAATTAGAAGATAGAACTCGTGGCAAATTTCCTTACATTCTCCCAGCAGATGCTTTGGACTTAGTTGCTTTTGAACATTATTTATTGTATGCGTCAGGCGACAAGAATGTCCAAGACTTTGCCGATAAACGATACTTTGAAAGAATTACCAATATGAGTGATTATCTAACGAGTAATGGATTGGCTACGGCCGAAGTTGCTAAGAGTATTTTTGACAATTACAACTCAATGTTTTCAAAAGCGGATATATCTAGAATGGCCTTGGAAGCACAGGGGAGGGCACGTGGCGGAGTATCTTTTTGGGATGCAATGAAGTTTTGGAAAACTATCAAAACCACCCCTCCAGATGCGAAGTATAATGGATTTATAGGCGATGTAGATAAAACATTGATGTCCATGATTGGTATCATGAAAAATGTGGGCAGTTTTGACAAGGATGCAACATTTAAAGTAAATAAAATAGCCAATCCTGCTACATTCAGCAAACAATATGAAAACTTGGTAAATTCGTTTAATCAAATGGTAAAGTCGCAAGAAAAAGCGGATGGTGTGAAAGGATATTCTCTTATCGCACCAGCAAATGAAACTACAATTAATAATTTTATAGAAAAAATAAATACACAGAGCACAAAAGATATTCCACCAAGTATAGAAAAAGATATAAATCTTAGTGTTGAAGTCCCGATCGCATACTCAGACAATATGGTAGTAGCACCCAATTTTGATTCAATCGGACTGGGCAATAACTTACTCATACTTGATGATAAAGGCGCCCAAACGAGGCACTTAAAGGGATTTGTTAAATCCTTGAGAGAGAAAACTGGAAAGAAAATTAAACTTTCCAATTATGACGATCCAAAAGTTGGATGGGAAGAGGCCATCAAACAAGCACTAAATCAAGGTGCTAGTATGTCAGACGTAGCAGATGCAGACGATATTTTGGATAAGAGAATTTACGAAGAAATGCGGGGTAAATTAACTCCAGACCAAATGAAGCAATTGGAAGATTTAGAATTGAAGGATTCAGAATTTGGAAAGGCGATACCAACACCAGCACCACAAACTCAACCACCAGCACCACAAACCATGCCACCACAAACTCAACCACCAGCACCACAACCAACACCTGAACCAAAACCAATACCAGCACCACAGACAACAGCATTTGTAGAGGAACCTGTTCAACCGCCACAGAATAATTTAAAAGAAGACCCAGATAATGCAACAATTAACATCCAAATGGTTGATAGCATGAGAAGCATTGATAAATTGGTTGATAAACTTATGGGGAAATCTCCCGCCGATGAAAGAGAAGATATGTTAGCACTTATTCGTTTTCTGCCAAGCGACCAGAATGGAGGTATCGGCACTTCACAAACAAACCCATTTATTAAAGGCAACGAACTAAGACGCGATCGCATGCTACACACCAAGAATGATTTTGAATCACTAGACAACACACGTTATGGCAACACAAATAATCACTTTATGTTGAATAGATACAATAGAGCAGTCATCCAGACCAGAATGAGAGACAAAAGAGAGTTTCCAAAAATAAAACGAAAACTAACTAGAAACTTCTCTGCTGAAATCCCGCGACAAGTTCAAACTCGCCTAGAAAGAAAGGATTTTAAACCACTCGTCAATCCTCTCCTTATTTCTATAATTATGCGAGTTTGAACTTGTCGCGGGTAGTCCTTACTCTCCTTATTTCTATAATTATGCTTCACCACCCCAACCATTTGGTGCTGAATATGATAATTATAGATATAATCCAAACTATTTTCAAAACCCATAATATAGTGAAACATGCCTAAATCTATACGTAAAGGATTAATGGCAAACAAGTTGCCACGAAAAACACTTTTGAAGCAAAATCTGGAAAAAACTAACATAGAAAAAGCACACGAGGAATTTACCATTGACAGGCCAGTAATAACAGAGTTAGATACCAAAAAACCGCAAAAATTTAAGAATGACTTGGAAATACAACCAATTAAAACACAAAGAGATGGTATTGAATTGCTTCCTATTCAAAAAGAAGGAATATTGCCAGCAATGGGAACTATGGTTATATGTGCAAGCACTGGCGGAGGTAAATCAGTTATGATTTGTAATCTACTCGCCAAAAAGAACATGTTGAAAGGTTTTTATGATAGAATAGTAGTCTTTTGCTTAAGTCCGTGCCCGATTTTGGAAGACACTCTCAAGTTAAAAAAAGAAGACATAATCAAAGAAGATAGGCCTGAGTTAATGAGAGAAATATTAACTAAACAAAAGAAACTGATTAAAACTAAAGGGTTTAAGAAGGCACCAAAAATACTATTGTTGTTGGATGACATCGCACAGAGTAAAACTTTTCTCAAATCAGAAATGCTTACTGAGTTGTTTTTCGCTTCAACACATGCTAAAGTGTCAGTCTGGGTAGCAACTCAGAGTTATACACAGGACGTCCTGGCTAGAGAGAGGGGTTCGGGAGCGCAGCGTAGTGTCTCCGAGTTCTTCTCTTCAGCTAACACCCTCGCATCTAGCTCTTCATGCACTTCACAGCCCCCATCTGCCCCTGCTGTTGCTGTTGCTGCTATGTCTGTTTGGTGTTCTGACAATGCGTTGGGATCGGCTGACCCCGGTGACCCAATGGAGGCACATGTCCAGGATCTGGATCTGATGCTATAGTCTGAGGAAGCCTATTATTATTATTATTATTATTATTATTATTATTATTATTATTATTATTGTTTAGGGAGTACATATGACATTGGTCCTTTTCAATGGGCTGATTGGTATAAAGCTCCTAGAGTAATGTTCTATGCCGTCACTTCCTTTATTCCACCGATTGGTGTGGAGACTTTCCTTATGGAATGGAGGACTGGATGCACATGGCCTTTTGGCTCAGCAATTTGCAGGAGATACATTATTATTATTGTTATTATTATTATTGCTATTATATTATTATTATTATTATTATTATTATTATTATTATTATTGGTCAAGTTCTACCATCTGGGCCCTGTCGCCAGTTCGATTCCCGTCGGTGCCACCAGTATTTTCATTGAACATACCGATCCGTCTGGACCAGTATTTTCATTGAACATACCGGCCCGTCTGGAAGTGTTGGAACTGCCCTTGCGGGGGTGTCATTAGAGCTTATCGTCAATTCTTCGTACTCCCCTCACGGGTGAGACGATGGAGGCGCATGTGCAGAAATGCATCAGCCATTGACAGAGAAGCACTATTATTATTATTATTATTATTATTATTATTATTATTATTATTATTATTATTATTATTATTGTTATATATTTACGCAAGCACTGTTTGAATACTACTTCAGAATACTTGCTTGCCACTCGTAGAGTTGAGTGAGAAGCAGAAGCCTCAGATACTTGACTTGAAACTTTCAGTGAGTTGAAATGGAAGAGGTATTATATTATAGCAAGGGATATTAATCAGTATTATATATTACAAGTTGACTCTCACAAGAGAAAACATGAAATGTATTACAAAAACTGAAGAAAAAAAAAAAAAAAAAAAAAAAAAAAAAAGAAAACTTGAAAAAAAAAAAAAGCAGTCCGACTCAACCCGCCCCACTGCACACTGTTCAACTCCAAGTCAGATTAGGCAGTATTAATACTATGATTTACTTCTGTGAGAGTCCGGCCTATCGCTGAAGTCTCACATTATCATGTTTCCGACTCCCGAATCGCCCCTCCTTCGAAGCCTGAGGTGTTGTCACCGGCCCGGCCGCCGCATACTGATGCGGATAAACTCACTGAGTTTTAGGCAATGCTTCTGTTAAAGTTCCGCCTGTCTCACATTGTTAATATTTCGCGGGGCCTCCTCCGAAGAGGTGTGGTAGGGTGTGAGACTGTTCCTAAGAATTTTTCGGATCTTCATTAAACTAGCATGACTCGTCAGTATCGAATGTACAATATTACTACAATATTGTATCTATTAAAAAACATACTACTGGTACTTATGTGGACCGAACTGATATGTCTGCCCCCACATCATGAGTCAGGGGTCCGTCTAATAGTTCCGAGTCCGTTCGTCAATACCAACCACTCAGTATATATCTTCGTTTCCTGACAATACAGGTATTGTCCGACAGTGACTAACTTGAAAGGCGGTCTATCATGAGTCTTCGGTTGTTGGGACTCGAAGCGGTTCCAAGTTAATAGTATACGTACTATTAAGAAAAACTTGCCTTAATTATTAATACTAGAATTAGCTTGAATAATTCAGAGTTGTGAACCAAAAATGTGACGCAAAACTATCTATCTATCTATCTATCTATCTATCTATCTATCTATCTATCTATCTATCTATCTATCTGTCTATCTATCTGTCTGTCTAGGAGTCTGTCTGTGAGTCTGTCTGTCTGTCTATCTATCTCTCTACGGAATGAACCAAGGCCACTTGAGGTGTCACTGACCCTCTCTTGGGCTTGATTTTTTGAAATGGGTGCCATCTGTCGACAGACAGAGAATTAGGGGATGGTGTGGGTGTGCTGGGCCCGTGGTGAGGTGCCTTTTGTGTGCCTAGCCATACGCCTATAAGTCATATGCCGAAATAGCGACGGGAAGCACAATCCTGTTCCCTCAGGGTGCCCTTTCTCGCTTGTTGAGCCCGGAATAAAACCCACAGTGCTCTGTCGGTTTATACTAGACTGTCGAACAGTCTCGAAACTCCATCTGCTTACTGGGCCCTCTGTAATGGAGGTGGGAGCTCGTTCTGCAAGGGGCGCTTTATGGAACGAGCCCTGGCCCCGCCTGGTACTAGGAAGCTTTGGTATTGCCTGTATCAGTCCCTTCCGTGCAAACATCACGGCTTAGCTGGGCATCGGGTTAATACTTTACCCACAGACTTCCTGGTTGACGAAATCAGAAGCTCCTTTTTTCTGACATTAGTCGATATTTCATATATCTATCATGAGTTGCAGTTGAAGTGTTGGACGATTTCGCCTCTTGAAGATAGATAAATAGATAGATAGATAGATAGATAGACAGATAGACAGACAGACAGACAGACAGATACATACATAGATAGATAGATAGATCTCATTCACACAGCCCCAGAGACTCGTTATGTTATGCTGTCATGTTTGAAAATCTAGTATACTATACTCGTTATATTGTCACGCGTTGTGAAAATCTGCTGATAGAATGAGCAGGAAGCGGCCCTAATACTTGCAGTTGGCTCATGGACGCAGATCCAAAAGGTGAGGGAGCAAGTGAAAGAGAAAGTGGTCGTTGTAGCGTGACCCCAAGCCTTTTCAAAGCTTTGATGGCAAAGTCGTTTTCTTTCGCCGCTGCAATTTGATACAGCTGGATCGCCTTGCGCTTGTTTTTTGACAGCCCTCCCTGGCCTTTCTCGTAGAAGAAGCCAAGATTGACCTGGCCTGTCGTGTTTCCTTGGTCTGCTGCCAGCTTGTACAGGTGTGCTGCTCTGCGCTTATCTTTCGCAAGCCCTCCCTTGCCATTTTCATACAACCAGCCAAGGTTAGCCTGGCCCTGTCCATCTCCTTGCTCCATGGCCTGCTGATACAGCTGCGCCGCCCTGCGCTCGTCTTTTGCAAGCCCTCCCTTGCCATTCTCGTACAACCAGCCAAGGTTGGTCTGCCCCCCTGCGTTTCCTTGGTCTGCTGCCTTCTGGTACAGCAGTGCCGCCTTGCGCTCGTCTTGCGCAAGCCCTCCCCTGCCATTGGCATAGAAAATGCCAAGATTTGCCTGGGCCCACGCGTTGCCTTGCTCCGCTGCCGCCTGGTACAGCTTCGCCGCCTTGCGCTCGTCCTTCGCAAGCCCTCCCTGGCCATGTGCATAACATACCCCAAGGTTGGCCTGGCCGTGTGCGTTTCCTTGCTCGGCCGCCTGCTGGAACAACTGCGTCGCCTTGCACTCGTCCCTGACAACACCCCCCTACATACATACATACATACATACATA